>CAUYTI010043157.1:0-10605 GCA_963575145.1 Galago senegalensis | reverse complement strand
GGTAAACATACAACATTTTTTTTTTTTTGAGACAGAGCCTCGAGCTATCCCCCTGGGTAGAGTGCCATGGCATCACACTCACAGCAACCTCCAACTCCTGGGCTCAAGTGAGTCTCCTGCCTCAGCCTCCCAAGTAGCTGGGACTACAGGTGCCCGCCACAATGCCTGGCCATTTTTTTTTTTTTTGGTTGCAGCCATCATTGTTGGTTGGCGGGCCCGGGCTGGGGATTCGAACCCGCCACCTTAGGTGTATGTGGCTGGCGCCTTAGCCGCTTGAGCCACAGGCGCCGAGCCAACATACAACATTTTAATTTGAATGTTTTAAAAAGATAATTCATGGTTTCAACAAAAATAATAACAATGTGTTGTGGTTTGGATAATAGTTGTAAAAGTAAAATTTAGGGTAGCAGTAGCATAAATGCCATGAGGGGAGAAAAAGAAGCATATTGAGGTTCTCCTACTCTATGTGAAGGCAATTACTGAAGGTAGACTGTGACAAGTTAAAGATGTACTATAAACCCTAAAACACCATTAAACAAACAAAATAAAATAGCAAAATGAAGAGTTGTTGCTAATAAGTCAACAAAAAAGAGTATAAAAATGCTTGATTAAGTCAAAATAAAGCCCAAAAAGAGGAAAAGAAGAGCAAAACAACAGGCAAAACAAAACAAACATCAAAATGATAGACTTTAAACCTAAGTATAGCAATATTCACCTTCAAAATAAATTGTCCAAATAACCCAAGTGAACAGCAGAGATTGTCAGATTAGATAAAAAAGTAAAAATCCAATGTACAGGTAGGAAGTTGACCAAAGTGACCCAAAGTGACCTGTTTAACATTTACAAAATACTGCACACAACAGCTTCACAATGTACATTCTTCCCAAACACACACAGGACATTTACCAGGAGACACCATGTTCTAGGCCAGTGATTTTCAAATGATGTGCTGTGGCACACTGGTGTGCTGTGAGAGGATCTTAGGTGCACAGCAAAAATGTTTGAAAATCATTAATTAAATTATTTTCAAAGGAAATTCAAAGCATAGTAGTTATATTCTTTTTAATTTTTTTTGATCAACGTAATTTAATTGAGATGCAGAAGGTTCAAGTGTGCAATGGGATAAAAATGATTGAAAAACATTGTTCTACTCTATAAGACATCTTTTGATAAATTTAAAGTTCTGAGAATTTCCAAACTTAGTAGCAGCAAACAAAAACCAAAAACAGGATGCTCAGTTAAATTTGAATTTCTGATAAATGATGAATATCTTTTTTCAAAGTCTCAAGAAATAGATAACTAATGTTTATAAATAAAAATAGAAGATAATTTCAAAAAACAGATCTGTCAAATCTTATAGACAATAGGAAAAGAAGAAATCCTTCAAATTCATTCTACTACATCTGGATATACCTGATATTAAAATTAGAAAAATATATTATTATAAAGAGAAATTATAGACATATTTCACTTATAAATGTAGATGCAATATCCTAAACAACATATTAACAAGTTGAATTAAAAGTTATTGTTCAAATAATGTACTTTGGTCAAAATCATATCCAACTTATGTGAGAATTAGTTCACTATTTTCTTTTTTTTCTTTCCCACCCCCCTCCATCCTTCTCTCTCTCTCTGCTCTCCTCTTCCCCCACCCCCACCATGTCATTAATTGTCCTCATATCAAAATTGAATACATGGGATTCATGCTTCTCCATTCCTATGATGCTTCACTAAGAATAATGTGTTCCACTTCCATCCAGGTTAATACAAATGCTGCAAAGTCTCCATTTTTTTTAATATATACTTCATCTCATTTACTTATTGTGTTAAGACATTTATACTCTATACTAATAAATCCAACACATACCCTTGCATTATGCACCTTAGGTGTGAATTCCACCATTAACTCTCCCTTGATCTGACCTCTACTGTACCCTCCCATCCCCCCTTCTCCCTCCTTCTTCTTGGGCCATAGTTGTGATCTATTCTTCATATGAAAGTGTGAGTAATTGTAAATTGGTTTCATAATAGTACTGAGTACATTGGATATTTTTATTCCATTCTTGAGATACTTTACTAAGTAGGATATGTTCCAGTTCCACCCATGTAAAAGTAAAAGAGGTAAAGTCTCCATCTTTTTTTCAGACTGCAGAATATGGCTGAATATTATTTCATGGTATACATATATCGGAGCTTGTTAATTCATTCCTGGGTTGGGGGGTATTTAGGCTGTTTCCACATTTTGGTGATTGTAAATTAAGCTGCAATAAACAGTCTAGTGCAAATGTCCTTATGAAAGGATTTTTTTCCTTCTGGGTAGATGCCCAGTAATGGGATTGCAGGATCAAACAGGAAGTCTACGTTGAGTTCTTTGAGGTGTCTCCATACTTCCTTCCAAAAAGGTTGTATTAATTTGCAGTCCCACCAGCAGTATAAAAGTGTTCCTTTCTCTGCACATCCAGCATTTGCAGTTTTGAGATTTTGTGATGTGGGCCATTCTCGCTGGGGTTAGATGATATCTCAAGGTGGTTTTGATTTGCATTTCTCTAATAATTAAGGATGATGAGTATTTTTTTATATGTTTGCTAGCCATTCATCTGTCGTCTTTAAAGACGGTTCTGTTCATCTCTCTTCCCCATTGATGTATGGGATTGTCAGCTTTTTTCATGTGGACTAATTTGAGTTCTCTATAGATCCTAGATATTAAGCTTTTGTCTAATTCAAAATATGCAAATACCCTTTCCCATTCTGTAGGTTGTCTATTTGCTTTGGTTGTCTCCTCAGCTGTACAGAAGCTTTTTGCCTTAATTAAGGCCCATTTGTTTATTTTTGTTGTTGTTGCAATTGCCATGGCAGCCTTCTTCATAAAGTCTTTCCCCGGGCCAATATCTTCGAGTGTTTTTCCTATGCTTTCTTTGAGTATTTTTATCATTCATGCCTTAAATTCAAGTCCTTTATGCATCTTCAATCAATTTTTGTGAGTGGAGAAAGGTGCAGGTCTAGTTTAAGTCTTTTGCATGTGGATATCCAGTTCTCCCAGCACCATTTATTGCATAGGGAGTCTTTCTCCCCAGTGTATGTTCTTGTTTGGCTTATCAAAGATTAGGTGGTTGTAAGTTGTTGGCTTCATTTCCTGGTTTTCTATTTGGTTCCAAATGTCTATGTCTCTATTTTTTTGCCAGTACCATGCTGTCTTGACCAGTATGGCCTTGTAATACAGCCTAAAATCTGGTATTGTGATGCCCCCGACTTAGTTTTTATTACTAAGAACTGCCTTAGCTATACAGGGTTTTTTATGATTCCATTCAAAACACAGAATCATTTTTTCCAAGACTTGAAAGTATGATGTTGGTATTTAATAGAGATGGCATTGAATCGGTAGATTGCTTTGGGAAGTATAGACATTTTAACAATGTTGATTCTTCCCAGCCATGAGCATAGTATGTTGTTCCATTTGTTAAAGTCCTCTGCTATTTCCTTTCTTAGGATTTCATAATTTTCTTTATAGAGGTCCTTCACCTCTTTTGTTAGGTATATTCCTCCTAGGTATTTCATTTTCTTTGGAGCTATGGTAAAGGGAGTTGCGTCCTTAATTAGCCTCTCATCTTGGCTGTTATTGGCGTATACAAAGGCTACTGACTTGTGGACACTGATTTTATATCCTGAGATATTACTTTATTTTTTGATGACTTCTAGGAGTCTTATGGTTGAGTTTTGGAGTCTCTAAGATCATATTGTCAGCAAAGAGGGAGAGGTTGACCTCCTCTGCTCCCATTTGGATGCCCTTTATTTCCTTGTCTTGCTTAATTGTATTGGCTAGAACTTCCAGCACTATGTTGAATAGTAATAGTGACAGAGGACCATTACTGGTGACAGAGAACCTTGTCTGGTTCCAGTTCTAAGTGAAAAAGCTTTCAGTTCAACTCCATTCAGTAAGATACTAGCTGTGGGTTTGTCATAGATAGCTTTGATTAGTTTAAGAAATATGCCACCTATGCCCAAACTCTTCAGTGTTCTAATTAGAAAAGGATGCTGGATTTTATCAAATGATTTTTCTGCATCTACTGAGAGGATTATATGGTCTTTGTTTTTGTTTCTGTTGATATGATGAATAACATTTATGGACTTGCGTATATTAAACCAGCCTTGTATCCATGAGATGAAACTTACTTGATCGTGATGTGTCACTTTTAAGATGCTGTAATCTATTGGCCAGGGTTTTGTTGAGAATTTTTGCATCTATATTCATTCGTGAAATTTGTCTGAAGTTCTCCTGTTTAATTGGGTCTTTTCCTGGTTTTGGCATCAGGGAGATGTTTACTTTATAAAATGTGTTGAGGAAGATTTGTTCCCCCTCAATTTTTGGAATAATTGCTGCAATATGGGAATAAGCTCTTCTTTGAAGATTTGATAGAATTCTGGTGTGAGACCATCTGGACCAGGGCATTTTTTTTGTTGGGAGCTTTTTTATTGTTCCTTTGATCTCAGTGCTTGAAATTGGTCCATTCAGGAGCTCTATTTCTTCCTGGCTAAGTCTAGGGAGAGGGTGTGATTCCAAATATTGATCCATTTCCTTTACATTGTCAAATTTCTGGGCATAGAGTTTCTGGTAGTATTCAGAGATAATCTTTTGTATCTCTGTGGCATCAGTTGTTATTTCCCCTTTATCATTTCTAATTGAGATTACTTTTTTATTTCTAGTTAGTCTGGCCAAAGGTTTATCTATTTTACTTACTTTTTAAAAAAACCAACTCCTTGTTTCATTGATTTTCTGAATGATTCTTTTGTTTTCAATTTCATTGATCTCTGATTTAATTTTGGATATTTCTTTTCTTCTGCTGAGTTTAGGCTTAGATTGTTCTTCTTTTTCCAGTTCCAGAAATTCCAGAAGATGGTTTGTGATTTTGTTGATGCAATCTGTTTCTGTTTTTCAAATGCAGGCATCTAAAGTGATAAATTTTCCTCTCAAAACTGCTTTTGCAATATCCCACAGGTTTTGGTAACTTGTGTCTTCATTGTTGTTATGCTCAAGGAAGTTAATGATTTCCTCTTTTATTTCTTCCTATACCCAACTGTCATTCAACATAAGGTTGTTTAATTTCCATGCCTTTGTGTGGGATTGAAGGTTTTTGTTGGAGTTGAGTTCCACCTTTAGTGCCTTGTGGTCTAAGAAGATATAAGGCAAAATTTCAATTCTTTTGATACTGTTGAGGTTTGTTTTATGTCCTAGGGTATGATCAATTTTGGAGAATGTTCCATGGGGTGATGAGAAGAATGTATATTCTTTATCTTTGGGATGGAATGCTCTATATGCGTCTATCAAGCACAGTTGTTCTAGGGTCTCGTTTAAATCCCTTATATCTTTGTTTAATTTCTGTTTAGAGGATCTGTCCAGCTCTGTAAGAGAAATGTTAAAGTCCCCTCTTATTATGATATTATAGGATATCATATTGCTCAGACTGAGTAAGGTCTGTTTCAAGAATCTGGGAGCATTTAGACTGGATGCATAAATATTTAGAATTTAAATATCTTCTTGTATTTTTCCCTTGGCCAATATAAAGTGACCATCTTTGCCCTTTTTTACTTTAGTTGCTTTAAATCCACATGCATCTGAAAATAAAATCACAATTCCTCTTTTCTACTGAATTCCATTTGCCTGAAAAATTGTCTTCCAACCCTTAACTTGGAGTTTTCATTTATCTTTTGAAGCTAGGTGTGTTTCGGGCAGACAGCAGATGGATGGCTTGTGTTTCTTAATCCAGTCAGCCAATCTATGCCTCTTCAGTGGGGAATTCAAGCCATTAAAATTTGTTGAGATAATTGATAAGTGTGGTAGTGTTCTATTCCTCTTATTTTCTGAGAGTCCATTGCTTAGTTTTATCTTTTGTATCGGTGTGGAAGTTAGGCTCTGTCCTTTAATTTCTGAGATCTTACTTTGCTATTGATCCATTGTGATGGTCAGTGTATAGGACAGGTTTAATTATTTCCTGTAGAGCTGGTCTTGTTGTGGCAAATTTCTTCAATGCTTGTATATCAGTAAATAATTTGATTTCTCCATCAATTTTAAAGCTTAGCTTGGCAGGATATAGAATTCTGGGCTGGAAATTGTTCTGTTTAAGTAGATTAAAGGTAGATGACCATTGTCTTCTTGCTTGAAAAGTTTCATTAGAGAAGTCTGCAGTTACCCTGATGGATTTGCCCCTGTAGGTCAACTGGTGCTTACCCCTGGCAGCTTGAAAAATCTTTTCTTTTGTCTTGACTTTGGACAGGTTCATCACAATGTGTCTTGTAGAAGCTCGGTTAGAGTTGAGCTGACCTGGGTCCAATATTCCTCTGAGAGAAATGTGTCAGAATCTTTGGTGATATTTAGGAAATTTTCATTTATAATATTCTCAAGTATGGCTTCCATTCCCCTGGGGCATTCTTCTTCCCCTTCTGGGCTACCTATAACTTGTATGTTTGAACACTTCATAAAGTCCCACAATTCTGCCAGTGAACGTTCTGCTTTCTCTCTCTTCTTTTCTGCCTCTTTAACTATCTGAGCTATCTCAAGAACTTTGTCCTCTATACCTCTGAGATTCTTTCTTCTGAGTGGTCCAATCTGTTGTTGATACTTTCTATTGTGTCTCTAAGTTCCTTAATTGACTGCTTCAGTTCCTTCAGCACTGCTATATCTTTTCTATATTCTACATATCGTTCATCTCTTATTTGATTCTGTTTTTCCACTTTATCAGCAATTTCCTTCATTTTTTCATCATCTATATTCTAAATTCCCTTTCTGTCATTTCTAACATTTCTTTATAGGTGGAATCTTCTGCAGTTGCTACTTCACAGTTCCTTGGTGTGTGTGTGGGGGGGTTTTCCTCTGGACTGGTTTTTCATGTTGCTGAGATTTTTCTGCTGGGTCTTCCTCATGAGTGATTTATCTGCTTACTTGCCCTAATTTTTCTTTCATTTTCTCTTGCTCTTTAAGTTACTGTGCCTCTGGACTAGGGTTTCAATGAGTCTTTTTGGTACAGGACCAGAAGGATGAAAAGACTGAAGAGCAGGAAGAGAAAAATGAAAGAAAAAAATGAAAAAAGGGAAAGGAGAGGGGATGGATAAAAGGGAATATTGCCAAAAAGAAGAGAGTCACAGAAAGAGAGAGACAGGAGCAATATAGGTGTACAGTAGGGTACTTTGATCCAACCTTAAAAACCCCCAACCTCTGGGGGTGCCAGGTTGTGTGGTTCCCTTGAGGTCAGCAGATCTTTGCTAGCCTATTTGGACATCATATCCTACCTTCACCAAGTAGAAAGTCAAGACAAAAATGCTAGAAATCAAACCAAAACAAGCAAACAGAAAGCTATAAGGGATAAAATTGGAGGAGAAACCAAATAATAGGGATAGAAACACTAGCAAAAATGAAGTTCTAATTGTTAAAGAAGGCAACAATAGAAAATTATATTTAAACTAGGAAAATGAAGAAAGAAAAGAAAGAAAAACCTATAGGAAAGATGTTGAAAATAAGAAAAAAACAAAAAACAAAACCAAAAAGAAAGCAGTATATATATATTGCTGGATATTGTCTAGGCAACAGGTGATCTTCTGGGTATGAAATGTTAATCATGATGCTGATATGGCTGTATGAGTTGGGACTGGAGGCCTCTACTGATTTCTCAAACCCCACTGGGTGAAAAGTCTAAATCTCTACTCAGCCCACTTAAAAGGCACTTTTAACTGCTAACCTTGGCTAAGCAGAAGCTTTCCCAGGAAAGCACTTGTCACTTGAATCACTCCTGGAGTGGCTATCCACTTACCCCGTGTGCCAAAACCAGTCTCACTTTATGCCCCTGAGGGCCAGGGCTATAAGGGGTCTCAATCCCTGCCTTTAGGCTGCTCAGTCACTAGATTACTTGCCCAAGGTCTCCTGCCCAATCTTTGCTCTGTGACCCAGAGGGCAGAGATTGCCAGGGCAGTTATCCCACAATGGCTCTGTGGGACTCACAGCCAAACACTATTAGCTCCATCTGGCTCAGCAGCTCAGTCTGGAGCCCCAGACAACACTCAAAGTCCTCTGTCCTCTTGTCCAAGTTCTCCCAAGGCAAATCAACTGAGTACCAAGTCCAAAAAAAACCCCAAACAGCTCACAGGTAAGGCCTTTCCAGTTTTCAATCTTGGTGCTGTTGTACTTAACGCTGCCGGTGGATTAGACCAAATGAACACTCACAAACACTTGCCAGTTCTCCACTATTTGTGTCCTCCTCATGGGGTCCAGAAGCCTCACGCTGACTCCCTGTGTCACCAACGGGATGTTTCTGGGCAGATCCCACAGGCGTCTTCTCTCCCGAGACTCACTGTGCCTAGTTGCAAAGAAGCTGTTACTCAGTCTCCATCTTTAATCCATGAGTGGGAATATTTTCATCTTACAAGGTTGACACAAGATAATAGTATATGGGGTAAAGATTAACTTTAGGGTGAGAAGGCTATATGCTTTTGGGCAGAGGAAAAGTATACAGAAGCTATATGAATTCTGCCAGAGGGAGTAAGCACTATTGTTTTTTAGGAAGGGAGGAGAAGCAGTTTGGGGGTCATTTCCTGAGTGCACCTCCCAGACTGTGGGAGTCTTGCCACCTCACAATCCACGTTCCACTCTCCATTTTATTTCTTAGTGACAATTAGTTAGTGCCAATTTATGAACAAATGATTTTAATTGGAGTCACATGACTCTGGCTTTGCAGAAGAATAATAAGCAACGGCTATTATAGCTATGAAAAGCTTTTTGGAGGTGACTGGCTCACCACAATGTTGTACAAGATCAGCTCGCTCAGGGATTAGCTTCTTTAGTTGTCCCCATGTCGGAGACTTCGCTTTCTGTGATGTCTTGGCCTGGCGGTATATCACTTGGGGTGTCAATCTCAGCTTCTTCAGTGGTGGCACAGGAACTTTCTCTGGGTCCATGTCTGACCAACCCTTCTGGGAGCCAATGGAAGTTGTTCTAGGAAAAACACAAACATGTCATTTCCCCATATTAGAACAGGGTCTTGTCCTTGCCAAATACCAGTCAGAGGATCCTTCCATAGCACCTCAGGATGTTTAGAATTAGGTGCATTCCAAAATCCCTCTGGTGCTGTGTGTCCCTGGATAAAAACGTTTTAAAAATTTAAAGTAAAATGGGTGTGAGAGAGAAGGTTATGAGGTGTATTGGGATAGATCTCTCCCTTCTTTAACTTGTCAAACTGAAATTTAAGAATGCAGGGAACACATTCAACAATTCCTTGGCCATGAGACTTATACAGAACCCCTTTTTAGGGAGTGTTAGAGAAGGTGGAACAGAAAGTAAGGAAAGTCTTACTAGTATAAGCAGAACTGTTATTGCTTTTTTTTTTTTTTTGAGACAGAGTCTCAAGCTGTTGTCCTGGGTAGAGTGCTGTGGTGTCATAGCTCACAGCAACCTCGAACTCTTGGGCTTAAGCAATTCTCTTGCCTCAGCCTCCCAAGTAGCTGGGACTACAGGTGCCTGCCACAATGCCCTGCTATTTTTTGGTTGTAGTTGTCAGTGTTATTTGGCAGGCTTGGTCTGGATTCGAACCCACCAGTTCTGGTGTATGTGGCTGATGTCCTAGCCACTTGAGCTACAATTGCCAAGCCCATTATTGGTTTTGACGAGACATGGAATACCCAAAACAGAAAAGGCAGTCAAAGAATGGGCTATTACATGTTTAGCAGCTTCTCCTGTTCTAGCAGAACAAAAAATGAACCTGGAGTGTCAGTGGTAATGCAAACAAAGGAAAGCTTCCCAAAAGAAGGGATATGTGCTACATTCATTTTACATAACTGACCTTGTAGAAGACCATGAGGTTTTACACCAAAATGAGGAACAGGGAGAGTTTGAGGACAGCAAAGACAGGTGTTACCAATTTGTTGGGCAGCCTCATGGGTAATATGGAATTGTCATTGAAGAGCAGCAGCATTTTGGTGATGAAGGGCATGAGATAATTCTGCAGAAGAACGTGGTGAAATAAAGAAAGATGAGTGTGTTTGTCAGCCAAGGCGTTTCCATGGGCAAGCAGACCTGTAAGGGAAGAATGAGCTCTAATGTGCTCAACAAAGCATTGTCCCAGATGTGCATGGATAAGCCTTTGTAAGTGAAGAAATTGATTAAAGAGAGATTCATCACTAGTATATCTGATGAGAGCCATTTCAGTAGTGGCCAGTACTCCAAGTAAATATCTGTGGTCTGTGTAAAAGTTAAAAGAAGTTTGAGAAAAATGAGTAAAGGCCATAATGACAGCATGTATCTCTACTCTCTGAGCTGAGGTATAAGATATCTTTTCAGTAAACACTTCATCATTAACAACCATATTAGCGAACTATTCCTTCTTCTTGGCTTTGGAAGGTCTCAGTGTCTCTCCCTCAGCCTCTATACCTGAATCGCAGTTCTGTAAGGGGGATGGCGGGACTACGTGGAAGCCGGAAAGTGCACTACATATTAACGGAAGCAATAACCAGTCTTTTGAAATACACAGAGAAACCCAAGACTTTGGATATAAAATTGGACCAAGTGTTCAGTCAAATGTTTTTGAAGATCCAAGATTTAAAATTGAGGAAGATACTTTCAAA
>CAUYTI010043156.1:0-17965 GCA_963575145.1 Galago senegalensis | reverse complement strand
ACAGAGCCTCAAGCTGTCCCCCTGGGTAGAGTGCTGTGGCATTACAGCTCACAGCAACCTCCAACTCCTGGGCTCAAGCGAGTCTCTAGCCTCCGCCTCCCAAGTAGCTGGGACTACAGGCGCCCGCCACAACGCCCGGCTATTTTTTGGTTGCAGCCATCATTGTTGTTTGGCGGGTCTGGACTGGGGATTCGAACCCGCCACCTTAGGTGTACATGGCTGGCGCCTTAGCCGGTTGAGCTATAGGTGCTGAGCCGCCAATTTTGTCTTCTAAGGGGTGCATGAGGCCTTCAGTCCCTTGTGACTGGCAATACTGGAAGCTAAATTTTTTTTTTTTTTTTTTTTTGAGACAGAGCCTCAAGCTATTCCCCTGGGTAGACTGCCATGGCATCACAGCTCACAGCAACCTCAAACTCCTGGGCTCAAGTGAGTCTTCTGTCTCAGCCTCCCAAGTAGCTGGAACCATAGGTGCCCACCACAGTGCCTGGCTATTTTTTGGTTGCAGTGGTCATTGTTGTTTTGGTGGGCCCTGGCTGGATTCAAACCCACCACCTTAGGTGTATGTGGCTGGTGCCTTAGCCACTTGAGCCACAGGCACTGAGCCGAAGCTAAAATATTGTTATACTCTACCTACCATTGAACTTGGTCTACAAGCAGTATGTATGCACATGGTTCAATGTATGACAGGGTTTTTTTTTTGGTTGTAAAGCATATTTTTTCTTTCTTTTTTTTTTTTTTTGTTGCAGTTTGGTTGGGGCTGTGTTTGAACCCGCCACCCTTGGTATATGGGGCTGGCGCCCTATTCATTAAGCCACAGGCGCCACCCATAAAGCATATTTTCAATTAAAAAATAACTTCTATGGTGGAGCCCACAGCTCAGTGGGTAGGGCGCTGATCATATACATTGGGGCTGGTAGGTTTGAACCTGGCCCACACCTGCTAAACAACGACAACTACAATAAAAAAGTAGCCAGGCATTGTGGCGGGCACCTGTAATCCCAGCTACTTGGAAGGCTGAGGCAAGAGAATCACTTAAGGCCAAGAATTTGAGGTTGCTGTGAGCTGTGACACCATGGCACTCTACCAAGAGCGACATAGTGAGACTCTGTCTCAAAAAAAAATTGTATTAAATTTAATGTAAAATCACCTTTGTACTATTGCAAAGTGTTTGAAAAATCATTTTTGTACTAAAAATGTAAATGACAGCAGGCAGAGTGCAGTGGCTTACATTGTAATCTTGGCTCTTTGGGAGAGGCTGAGGTGGGAGGATACTTTGAGGCCAGGATTTTGGACCAGGTTGGGCAATGAGCAAGATGCCCTCTCTAAAACAATTTTTAAAAAAGTACCTAGGCTAAAAAAAAAAAAAAGTAGGTTAGCGGGGTGTTGGGGGGGGGAGAGGGGGTGGGCTGTGGTCCTAGCTACTTGGGAGGCTGCTGCAAGAGAATTGTGTAAGCCCAAGAGTTTGAGAAACACCACTCTACTCAGGTGACAAAGTGAGAGTCTGTCTCAGGAAAAAAAAAAAAAGTAGCTAGGCATGGTGGTGCATGCCTCCGGTCCTAGCTACTGGGGAGGCTAAGGCAGGAGGATTACTTATTCCCAGAAAGTCATGGTTGCACTGAGCTATGTTAATGCCTAGTGTTGCTGCGATCCAGTGTGGGTGACAGAGTGATACCTTGTCTAAAATAAATGTATGAATGAATATGACAGCAACGGGGTATATATGTTCTCATTTTTTATCTCCAGGCATAACACTATGCACAATGGTATTATGAAAGCATAAAGTGAAGCTTTTAATTCTTCTGGTCTAGGCAATGTTGACAATCAGTTTTGAGAGTAGAGGACGTATTTTGATTACTACATAAATCCAAAGGCATTTTTCTTTTAAAATACAAAGGCTTTTTTTTTTTTTTTAGCTTGAGACGGAGCCTCAAGCTATCCCCCTGGGTAGAGTGCCATGGCATCATGCTCACAGCAACCTCCAACTTCTGGGCTCAAGCGAGTCTCCTGCCTTAGCCTCCCAAGTAGCTGGGACCATAGGCGCCCGCCACAGTGCCTGGCCATTTTTTGGTCGCAGCCATCATTGTTGTTTGGTGGGCCCGGGCTGGAGATTTGAACCCATCTCCTTAGGTGTACGTGGCTGGCGCCTTAGCCACTTGAGCCACAGGCGCTGAGCCGAATACAAAGGCTTTTAATTTTAGAATTTATATCCTTAAGAAACTTGAAATATTTACTTGATTAAAACCTTTGTAGATTGTAAAAGGCTGTGAATGCTTGTGTTTGGACTTTAGTTTCAAGCCAGAAGATATTTTATTTATTTATTTATTAGAGACAGAGTCTCAAGCTGTCCCCCAGGGTAGAGTGCCGTAGGGTCATAGCTCACAGCAACCTTCAACTCGGGTTTAAGAGATCCTTTTGCTTCAGTTTTTATATTTTTTAGTAGAGATAGGGTCTTGCTTTTGCTCAAGCGTCCGCTCAAGCAATGTAGCAATCTGCCTTGGCCTCCTGGAGGACTAGGAATACAGGCGTGAGTCCCAGCGTCCGGCCTTTTTTTTTTTTTTTTTCTTTTTGTGGGACAAGAGTCTCACTTTGTTCCCCTCAGTAAGTGCCCTGGCGTCACAGCTTCAGCAAACTCAAACTCTTGGGCTCAAGAGATTCTCTTGTTTCCGCCTCCAACATAGCTGGGACTACAGGTGCCCGCCACAACGCCTGGCTATTTTTAGAGACGGGGTGGGGGGGTGGTCGCACGCTGACTCAGGCTGGTCTCGAACTTGTGAATTTAGGCAATCTACCCGCCTCGGCCTCCCGAGACTTAACATCTTATACATTTACCTGAATGGAGTAAGCATTCTTCTTTGTAAAGTGTCGCCAGAATGTAAAAATATTCAGTGTAATTATCCAGTGTAAACAATTACATGCTCTTAACGAAAAATAAAACAAATATTGTCTAGTACGGAGGCAGGGGGAGGAGGGGAGGACAACTGGCAGAAGGAGGGTGTGCAAGTGGCCAGATCTCACCTAATGTGCACATGGTGAGGGGCTCTTTTACAACTGGAACTTTACCCTGGAAGTAACAATGTAATCTAAAAACGTGTGCCGTCACATTAATTTGGAATACAAAAAATGAATTTTGTACCGATACAACACAATCATTAAAAGTTGTGGGAGTCAAAATGAAGGAGGCAAGTAGTTACATTGGCAGGTATATCACAAATTCTGATAGACTGGCGGTGGCGGCGGGGGCTGGGAGGAGAGGAAGACAAAAGGAAGCACGTAGTTGAAAAGTACTGCAGACTAGAAAAGGTGGGGTTAAAAACTGAAAACCAGACAAAACTCCACTCTCTACTCCAGCTCCTTCTCGAATTATTGCTCTTTGAATCCTGAACCGCTTATGCTGGAAACTCCACTTGGCTTATCTCTTTCAGTTCTCCTTTATCCTGAGCAACGTTATGGTACCCTGCTAAAATCTTAATTTCCATTTTCTTCTCTCTCCCATCCTGCCCCCCAAAAGAACCCTCCTCTGGGTCATTTCGGGTGATTTCGCTCATAATGTGAACTGCTCACAGGTAGCAGTATTTTTTTGGACATCTCACCTGGAAACTTATCTTTCCTACAAAAAGGATCGTCGGTTGGATGGTGTTCAATCACATCAGCGGGAGAAGTTGCCTAGCAAACTGTTAAAAGTGCTTCTACTGTAGTAGGTCGTTAAACTCAAAGTAGGTAGGTAAACTCGCCCATTATTACAGCCATAATTAAAAGCTGAATTCTGAAGCCGAATACAGTTTCTCCAAAATAGATCCCCAGGTAAACACTCGCGGTCTCCACAGGAAGGTCCTGAGGAAAACCGCACGCCGAGCCAAATCTCGCGCCGCCGGGCCCGAAGGGCTGGCGGGGAGCGTGAGGTATCGCGAGATGACGGAGTTTTCCCGCGAAGTAGAGCGCGCGTTTTTCCCCGGCAGGGATTTGGTGAGGAGGTTGGGCCGGCTGTGGCTGTGAGGAGTTTCCGAGGCGTGGGGCAGCCGCTGAGACAAGGGTACCTATTTCCCTCTTGGGTGTCCAGAAATGCCAGCGGAGCGGTCTGCGAGCAACAGCAGTGAGTGAGAACCTTCTTTCAGGCGCGGGCGGCGGCGTTCGGGGCTGGAGAAGGCAACTTGGAGCCTTGGGAGAGGGAGCCGAGCTCGGGCTGGGACTGAGGAATAGAGGGGTGAGAAACTAGGGAGCGGTGAGCGGAGGCCACCATAGAGTCGCACTTAGTTGCATGATACGGGAGATTTTGCGCGGGGAAGTGCATTTTCCCGAGCATCTGGATTTGTAAATCTGGGGTCCAGGGAGCGCGACGTTGTGAGACCTGGGATGTCTTCTGAGGGGGATGCTGGCGTCCCCATGAGTCTCAGCTTCAGATTCCGATGCGTCTCGGGAGGGAGGAAAGTTGTTTAATGTCAGCATTGAGTAGTTAGTAATTTAAAAACACTGCAGTTTGAAAGGCTTCTCCCTTCTTAGGGCCCCCAGCCTCAGAGATGGTTGAACACCCGGAGGCTGCGGTGATTACCCCGGCCATGCTAGAAGAAGAGGAACAGCTTGAGGCTGCTGGACTGGAGAGAGAACGGAAGATGCTAGAAAAGGTAATTTAGGAGTCAGATGCCTCATTAAAGCTGGTCATAAGCAGATGCTTTCCAGGAGGTGTGGTTTGGCCTCTTCTGTTCACTATCGGCGTTTCCATAAACTTAAAAACAGGTTTGTTATTTATCTTCTTTGTATGTTTATAGTTACTGTCTTTGAGAAATCCTGGCATGTGCTTTGAATGATAACGCTTCCAGGAGATGTCGTCTTGGTAGTATAAAGTGGTTTCATCTCTTTAATTGAGCATTTCAATTTGCTTGTTGCTTGTGTAGTTAGCTGTTACAATTCTTTCAAAGTCAATATTTTTTCCTTTGTCATCTTTTTTTGTTTCAAATTAGTACTATAAATGGATGCCTCATGGCAAAAACTAATCTCTAAAACCTCTAGTAATATACTTAATTGAGAGTAGAAGTTCCTATCAGTCAAAGACTGGAATGGAATTCAGATCTAATGATTTCCTTCCGGTTTGGTGCTGTTTGCCACCTAACTGATCAACTTGCTTTTTCTTTCTTTTTTTTTGGTTCCTTGGCCCATTCATTGCTAAAGAAGATTCTTAAGCTAAAAATGTGTATTTTTTCAGTGAAAAATTACTGTACTTGTGGTATTCTGTATTTTGTAAGTTGCTAAAAGCAATTTCTAACCGGAAAAATTCAAGTATATTCTAACATCTCTCCCTGCTGCTTAATTTTTGAATATTCAAGAAAAGGACTGAAAGCCCTCTCCTAAATACTGCCTAATCAGTGATTTTCTTGTGTTGTATTAATTTAGTTAGCTTTACCAATATTATGATATAGGTTGTTTTATTCTCATTTACAAATGAAGAAACTGAGGCAGTCAGTCACAGTAAGTGTAGAAGTCAAATTGGAACTCTGACTTTCTGTCCTCAACCATGATGTCACCTTCAAGTTATGCACATTAATTTAATATTGAGCCAACCCAACATGATTATAAAGTCCACTTAAGGTAGGAAATGGGTAATGAATCTATTAATTCTCTAGTTTATGTCAATAATAATGATTTGTCAGCATTGTTAGTAGTGCTTCATGAGCATTTATTATGATATAGTCATGTGTTCTGAATTCCTGTTGAATTCTTGTTCTATGAAGTAGATACTGTTACTAATATTATTACTATTACTAAACTTCCTAGTTTAAACTGTTATCACTGGTATATTGTGTGAATTAGGTTCTATTAATCAGTTTATCTTGCTGATGGGGAACCTGAAGCACCTAGAGGTTGAGGGGGGGGACCCTACAGTTAGTAATGGCAGAACCAATATTTCAGTATAGGCCCTGTGGTTCCAGAATTCACAGTTTTTTTTTTTTGTTTTTGTTTTTAATACAGACAAGAGTCTTACTTTGTGGCCCCTGGTGGAGTCACAGCAACCTTCAGCTCTTGGGCTTAGGTGATTCTCTTGCCTCAGCCTCCCGAGTAGCTGGGACTACAGGCACCCACCACAAGGCCCAGCTATTTTTTCTGTTGCTGCTGTTGTTTGGTGGGCCTGGGCTGGATTCGAACCCACCAACTTAAGTGTATGTGGCTGGCGCCTTAGCTGCTTGAGCCACAGGCGCCGAGCTAGCTCTTTTCCGTCTTACTAAATATGTAGGTCCCTTGCTGTTAAATATTAATTACATTGTCTTTATGTACAAATACTGAAGGATTTTGGTTATTTTTTGCATTGAACCTTATAAATAGTGACCTGTGGCTTAGTGGGTTAGGGTGCCAACCCTATATACTGAGAGTGGCAGGTTCAAACCATGCCCGGCCAAACTGCAACAAAACAATAGCAGGGGGTGGGGGGGGCGGCCCCATATGCTGGAGGTGGTGGGGCAAAACTGCAAAAAAAAAAAAAAAGAAAAATAGCCAGGCATTGTGGCAGGCGCCTGTGGTCCCAGCTATGCAGGAGGCTAAGGCAGGAAAATTGCCTAAGCCTAGGAGTTGGAGGTTGCTGTGAGCTGTGTGACACTACAGCACTCTACCGATGGCAACGAGGTGAGACTCTGTCTCTTAAAAAAAAGTGACTGCCTACACAATTCTAGAAAATTCTAAGTAATTTTATTTTCTTTTTTTTTTTTTTTTTTTTTGCAGTTTTTGGCTGAGGCTGGGTTTGAACCCGCCTCGTTCTACCCCTTTGAGCCACAGGCACCGCCCCTCTAAGTAATCTTCAGTCTCTTTGTTTGAGATTAATAAACATATCTTTGGAGGCTAAAAAACTCATTGTACAAAAGTAAAGCTTTCTTTTCTTTTGGGTGAATACAGTATTTATGGGCATATATTTAAAAGTATTTAAGAGAGGAAGAGCTAGCTTGAATTCCTTAGAGAGAAGCATTTACTTTGTGAGGATCCTGGAGAATGACTTTGACTTTCCTTTGATACTGTTAATTTTCTTTTGACTTTTTCCCCTACGTTTTCTTTTAAAAGAAGTAATTGTTAGTCGAGAAGACTTAAGACTTGCTTTATTGTCTGTGAGGTAGAGGGGGAGAGAGGTTGGAGTGTGGAGATTTCCTAGAGAGGTAAGAGGAAAATGGATCTTACTTAGTCTATGTAGGCTAAAGTAGAATTTTGTCCCTCCAAAAAATCTGGGATTAGTTTTGGGGAAGATAATACGGTAGACATTGGGAAGTTTCTACCCTCAGTGTCTGTTTATCTCATTCATTCACTGATTTGTTACTTATTGTAATCATAGTAGTATATTGATAATAGTAAAAGAAATCTGTCCTAAAAGAACTGAAAATAAAAGAGTTCAAGAGGATGTTAATAGGAATTAGCTGTATAGGTAGGATTTATGGATGATTCATGTATTTTTTGACATTTTTCTGTACCATCCATGTATTACTTTTGTTAGGTTTATTCTTAGATATCTTATTGTATTTTGAAAGAAAGCTAGAGTAACGATAAATATTTAGGAAAATATAAGCCAGTATACAGTGATGTTTTAGGGATTTTTTTTTTTTTTTGACTTAACAAGCAATCACCTTATTTGAGTTCTTGTTCCGATGTCTAAAACAAAACTAAATGCCACTATTTAAAGGGGGCAATTTACAAGAGTTTCAGATCTTTGTTGGGGTTAAACTTGGAGAGTAGTTCAGATACCAAGGCATTTTGGTTTCAAGGTTGATTCCTTCCCCTCTTTTCTGCATTTTTTTTTTTTTTTGACAGAGTTTCACTTTGTCATCCTCAGGAGATAGCTCACAGCAACCTCAAACTCCTGAGCTCAAGCGATTCTCTTGCCTCAGCCTCCTGAGTAGCTGATGTTTTAGGGATCTTAACAAGCTAGAGGAGAGGCTTGGTGCCTGTAGCTCAGGGATTAGGGTGCCAGCCACATACACTGAAGCTGGTGGGCTTGGGCCTAGCCCAGGCCTGCTAAAACAACAATGACAATTGCAACCAAAAAACAGCCAGGCATTGTCCCAGCTACAGGGAAGCTGAGGCAAAAGAATTGCTTAAGCCCAAGAGTTTGAGGTTGCTGTGAGCTGTGACGCCATGGCACTACCGAGGGAGACATAGTGAGACTCTGTCTCCAAAAAACAAGCTGGAGGAGAGTAAGCAAGTTGCTAGGTTATTATTTAGAATGTAAGAATGAACTCATAGCCCCCTATTTCAAACCAGCTTTAAATTCTCACCTGCTTTCCTCTAACTTGAAGCCACCACTTATGAGTTAAAGAGACACTTTTTGGGGTGGTGCCTGTGGCTCAAAGGAGTAGGACGCCGGCCCCATATATCAGAGGTAGTAGGTTCAAACCCAGCTCCGATCAAAAAAAAAAATAAAAATAAAAGAGACACTTTTTGCTTAACTAGTTTCCAGTTTTTTCATTTATATGTTGATTAAAAAGTAGGTGGCATGGTTTAGTTGAAAAAGCAAAATACTAAAAATCTTGTACTTAACAACTAGATAACCTTGGTTATCTCTAAACTTCATAAAATGAGAGCTATGGGTGGGGTGGGGTGGCCCACATCATTGGTGGCCCAGTCCTAGCACTCTGGGAGGTTGAGGCAGGTGGATTGCCTCAGCTCAGGAGTTTGAGACCAGCCTGAGCCAGAGCTGGACCCCATCTCTAAAAGTAGTTGGGCAATAGCCAGGTGTAGTGGTGGGTGTCTGTAGTTGAAGGCATCTGTAGTCGTAGCTACTTGGGAGGCTGAAGCGAGAGAATCGTTTGAGCCCAAGAATTTGAGGTTGCTGTGAGCTACGACACCTCTGTACACTTTACGCAGAGTGACGAAGTGAGACTGTCTTAAAAAAATAAATAAATAAACTAAAATGAGAAGCATGGCACCTGTGGCTCAAGCAGCTAAGGTGCCAGCCACATATACCTGAGTTGGCGGGTTCCATTCCAGCCTGGGCCTGCCAAACAACAATGACAACTGCAACCAAAAAATATCCCGGCGTTGTGGCAGGCGCCTGAGGTCCCAGCTACTTGGGAGGGGGAGGCAGGAGACTCACTTGAGCCCAGGAGTTGGAGGTTGCTGTGAGCTGTAATGACACAGCACTCTACCCAGGGGGACAGCTTGAGGCTCTGTCTCAAAAAAAAAAAAAGAGAGCTATGAACTGTCTAACCATACTATAAAGTTTCTTTTAATTATAAAGTTGCTTAAGTGTGATTCTTAGCGCTGTTGCTGAAGCCAGTATTGCTTAATGCAGGAACTTCTAAGGTAGCTGGTGAAACTCTTGAGCTCTTCTCTCCTTTATCTATCTTCCATATATTTCAGATGTCATCTATTTCCTTTCTTTTCCATTCTTTTTTTTTTCTTTTTTTTTTTTTTAGTGGTGGGGTCTTAGCTCTTGCTCAGGCTGGTCTCAAACCTGTGAGCTCAGGTAATCCACCCACCTCGGCCTCCCAGAGTGCTGGGATTATAGGCATAAGCCACCTTGCCCTGCCTGTTTATGTAATAAAGTTTTTTTCCTTTCCCCTCTCTTCTCTCTTGCTCTCTCCCCTCCCCTCCTTTCTTTCTTCTTTCCCCTTTCCTTCTTCTCTGTCCTCCCCTCTCCACTCCCCTCTTTTTAATCCATTTTTCTTTTCTTGAAACATTCTCATTCTGTCCACCCAGGCTGGAGTACAGTAGTGTCATCATAGCTCACTGCAACCTCATACTCTTGGGCTCAAGCATCCTTACTGCCTCAGTCTCTAGAGTAGCTGAGACTACAGGTTTGTGCCACCACACCTGGCTAACTTTTTCTATTTTTGAGAGAGATTGGGTCTCAGCTCTTGCTTAGGATGGTTTCAAACTCCTCCTGCTTTGGCCTCCTGTGAATAAAGGTTTCTTGGAACACAACCATGTCCATTTGCTTACATGTTAATCTGTGGCTGTTCTTACCTTACAAAAGCAGAATTGAATATTTGCAGAGTGCTCAAATACTAAAATATTTACTATCTGGATCTTTACAGAAAATGTTTTATGGACCACTGAACTATGTAATTTCTTTTTTTTTTTTTTTTTGTAGAGACAGTCTCACTTTATCGCCCTTGGTAGAGTGCCATGGTGTCATAACTCACAGCAACCTCTGACTTGTGGACTTAACACAATTCTCTTGTCTTGGGCTCCCAAGTAGCTGAGACTACAGACACCTGCCACAATGCCTGGCTATTTTTTGTTGCAGTTTGGCTGGGGCCAGGTTTGAACCTGCCACTTTTGGTGTATGGGGCTGGTGCCTTACCCACCCAGCCACAGGTGCCACCCCTGAACTATGTAATTTCTTACTAATGTTTTCTGTCATGTGCCCTGTGGTATTCTGTTATTAGTAAAATATTTAACATTTTTGTCTATGTGAATTGAGGTAGGGTTCTTCCTCAGCCACTAGACAAACTATTGTAAACTCTTAGAAATCACTAAATAAAATTAACATAGAAATCAGAGGTTTGTAATTGGAACGTATACAGAAATGAAAGATTAAAACTGTCAGTAAAAGCTAAAGGATAAGGACACAGCTCTGGGGAGCACATAGTACTGGAAGAGAAGCGTAAGCTTGTAAGAAATTACCAGATTAGCATATTGAATACTTCAACAGCAGTTTTCAAATTATAAAAATAGATGTAGTAGTCCCTGGCCAGTGAGATAAAAACTGTTATATAAAGATTTTGTTTTCTGATAGCATTTGGTTATTCAAAAACTTAAATCCCACTTGAATTAAATATTTATTTCCTGACTTTTAATTCTAAATAGACTCAGTAGATGCCAGGAACCATATGTCTAGTTGATATTACAATATTTTGATATCCAAATTATATCTACCGGATTGCTGAACCTTTTTTTTTCTAGTCATTTGCTCTAGTTTTTTGTTTGAAAAATAAACAATCTTAGATAAATGAATTTCATCTGGTAAGGATCTTTTTTCTCTTATTAATTACAGGAAATATCTTAAACCCAAAGAATTAGATGTTTTGAAAAAGGTTAATATATCTCAGAAAACTAGTAATTATGGACATTGTCTCTTTGGATAGGCTCACATGACTTGGGATAGAGAGTCCACAGAACTTCGTTACCGTAGACTTCAACATTTGCTTGAAAAAAGCAATATCTACTCCAAATTTTTATTAACTAAAATGGAACAGCAACAATTAGAGGTATGTATATATGGTTTACTATAGCTAAGTGTTTTTAAAGAAGCTTTATAGAGGTATAAATTACATATAATAAAATGCATAGACTTAGTTAATAGTTTGATGAATTTCGACCAGATAAAGTTCCATCACTCCAGGCATGAGCCACTGTGTCCAGCCTGAGAAGCATTTCATTTTTTAAAAATAGTGTTATATTGGCTTGGCACTCGTAGCTCTGGTTGGGTACTGGCCGCATGCAGTGGGGCTGGTGGGTTTGCACTGAGGTTGGTGGGTTTGAACCTGACCAGGCCTGCTAAACAAACAAACAAACAAAATAGCTGGGTGTTGTGACAGGTGCCTGTAGTCTCAGCTCCTAGGGAGGGTGAGGCCAGAGAATTGCTTGAGCCCAAGAATTTGAGGTTGCTGTGAGCTATGATGCCACAGCACTCTACCAAGGGCAGCATGGTGAGACTCGGTCTCAAAAAAAAATAAAATAGTGTTATTAAGGTATAATTGACCTATACTAAAATGCACATATTTAAAATCTATAATTTTATAAGGGTCTTTTTCTTTTTTTGGTAGAGTCTCAGAATTTTGCCCAGACTTAGAGTGCCCGGGCATCAGCCTAGCTCACAGCAACTTCAAATTCCTGGGCTCAAGCAATCCTCCTGCCTCCGCTTCCCAAGTAGCTGGGACTCCAGGCACCTGCCACAATGCCTAGTAAATTTTTTTCCTTAGTTTTAGAAGAGATGGGGTATGGCTATTGCTCAGGCAGGTTTCAAACTCCTGAGCTCAAGGGATCCTCTTGCCTTGGCCTCCCAGATTGCTAGGATTATAGGCATGAGCCCTGTGCTGGCCTGATTTGTAAGTTTTGACTTATGGTAACAAATATACCCATCAATTCTAAAGTATTCTTGCCTTTATTTATTTACTTATTTATTTTCCTCCCCTTCAAACAGTTTTTTTTTTTTTTTTTTTTAGACAGAGCCTCAGGCTGTCCCCCTGGGTAGAATGCCGTGGCATTACAGCTCACAGCAACCTCCAACTCCTGGGCTCAAGCGAGTCTTCTGCCTCCGCCTCCCAAGTATCTGGGACCACAGGCGCCCGCCACAACGCCCGGCTATTTTTTTTTTTTTTTTTTTTTTTTTTTGGTTGCAGCTGTCATTGTTGTTTGGTGGGTCCAGGCTGGGGATTCGAACCCGCCACCTTAGGTGTACCTGGCTGGCACCTTAGCTGGTTGAGCTGTAGGCGCCGAGCCAACAATTTTTATTTTTTTTTTGAAACAGATTCTCACTATGTCACCCTTGGTAGAGTACCATGGCTTCACAACTCAAATAGCAACCTCCAACTCTTGGGCTTAAGTGATGCTCTTGCCTCAGCCTCCCAAGTAGCTGGGACTACAGGCTCCTGCCACAACGCCTGGCTATTTTTTGTTGCAGTTGTCATTGTTGTTTAGTTGGCTTGGGCTGGTTTCAAACCCACTACCCTCGGTGTATGTGGCTGGTACCATCACCACTGTGCTACAGGTGCCGAACCCAAATAGTTTTTTTTTTTTTTTTTTTTTTGGTTTTGTTTTAAAGACAGTCTCACTCTGTTGCCTAGGGTGGGGTTCATTGGCTCAATCAATCATAATCACTGTAATCTCATATTCTTGGGCTTGAGTGATCCTTAGCTTCCTTCCTACTCATTTTTAATTCTCTTTCATTCTTCTACTCCCTCTGTTTATATCCTGTGGTAGCCACTGATAAGTTTTGCTTTTACTAATTGATTTGTGTATTTTTTTTTTTTTTTTTGGACACAGAGCTGTTGCCCTGGGTCAAGTGCTATAGCATCATAGCTCACAGCAGCAACTCAGCCTTGAGCTTAAGCAAGTCTCTTGCCTCAGCCTCCCAGCACCTGGGACCACAGGCACCCACCACAATGCCTGGCTGTTTTTTGGTTGTAGTTGTCATTGTTGTTTGGCAGGCCCCATCTGGATTTGAACTTGCCAGCTCTGGTGTATGTGCCTAGTGCCCTAGCTGCTGAGCTACAGGCACCGATCCTCATTTGTGTATTCTGTTAGTGATAGGTTCTTTTAGCTTTTAGATGTTTGGAAGTCTTCACTTTTCTTCATTTTGAAAGATGTATTTGCTAGGTAATGAATTTTTTCTTCAATATTTTTTCCTTGGAAAACTTTCATGTTTCTCTGCCTTCTGTTTGTTTTGATGAGTCAAAGCCATGATATTGTCTCTAACCAATATGGGTACCTTCCTCAATCTCATAACCTTTCAGACCTCTTTCTGGCTTTGAACCTTTGCTGTTTCTGCCTGGAACCCTCTTCTTTTTGGTAACTGCATGATTGGCTTTATCAACTTCAAACCTTGACTTAAGTGTTTTGAGGTGAAATCTGCCCTCACAACCTTAATAACATTGCTAACACACCTTATTCTGTTCTTCCCATTGCACTTAATATTTGACTTATAATATCATTTATTGTACGCATTGTTTGTCTTTCCACTAGAATATATGAAGATTTAAAAAGTCTTGTAAATTGGCTCAGCTCCCGTAGCACAGTGGTTATAGCTCCAGCCACATGCACTGAGGCTGGCAGGTTTGAACCCTGCCCAGGCCAGCTAAACAGCGATGACAAATGCAACAAAAAAATAGTTGGGCATTGGGCGGAGCCTGTGGCTCAGTGAGTAGGGCACCGGCCCCATATACCAAGGGTGGCGGGTTCAGACCCAGCCCTGGCCAAACTGCAACAACAACAACAAAAAAAAGCTGGGCGTTGTGGTGAGCGCCTGCAGTCCCAGCTACTTGGGAGGCTGAAACAAAGGGAATTGCCTAAGCCCAAGAGCTGGAGGTTGCTGTCAGCTGTGACATCATAGCACCCTACCAAGGGCGATGAAATGAGACTGTCTCTTAAAAAAAAAAAAAAAAAAAGGCTGGGTATTGTGGCAGCTGTTTGTAGTCCCAGCTACTTGGGAGTCTGAGGTGACATAGTAAGACTCTATCTGAAAAAAAAAAAAAAAGTCTTGTAAATTGAGACTGATAAATCCCTAGATCCCCAATAAATCCCTAGAACCCTGTCACTAGTATTTAACATTTGTCAAATCCCTTTTTGCCTTTGTTGAATCCTTTTCAATCATTAATATGGTAAAATTAAACAACTTGAGAGGATGGGCGCAGGTGACTCAAGCCTATAATCCTAGCACTGTGGGAGGCAGAGGTAGGTGGATTGTCCAAGTTCACAGGTTTGAGACCAGCCTGAGCCAGAGGGAGACCTCATTTCTAAACATAGCTGGGCGTTGTGTTGGGAGGCTGAGGAAAGAGAATTGTTTGAGCTATGATGCCGTGGCACTCTACTGCTGGTGACAAAGTGAGACTCTGTCTCAAAAAAAAAAAAAAAAACAACTGGGAAAACAGTTTAATGAGTTAATAAGGCAATACTCTTTTCACCACCTCTTAGAAATGGTTTGACTCCTTTTATATCTTTTAAAATGTTTCAGGTTATGTCTGGAATAGCTTTTAGCTTTTATTTATTTATTTTTGAGACAGTCTTACTGTGTTGACCTTGGTAGAGTGCTGTGCAGACTCTTGGGCTTAAACGATTCTCTTGCCTCAGCCTCCAAAGTTGTTGGGATTGCAGGCACCCTCAATGACACCCGGCTTTTTTTTTTTTTTTTTTTTTGTAGTTTTCATTGTTTGGCAGGCCCTGGCCAGGTTCGAACCCGCTGGCCCTGGTGTATGTGGCCGGTGCCGTAACTGCTGAACTACAAGCACCAAGCCTGCTTTTAGCTTTTAGTTTAAGAATATAACTTGGTTCTCCTTCTGAATACTTGATGCTCTGTATAATAGAAGGGCTTTTATTCTAGTGGAGGGATTATGATGTATTCTTTATTCCTGATATCTTAGAGCAGTACTCCCCAACCTTTTTGACACCAGGGATAGGGTGAGGATGAATGGTTTTGGGATGATTCATATGCATTACATCTCTACCTCACATAATCAATCAGGCATTAGTTTCTTATAAGGAGAAAGCAACCTAGATCCTAGCATGTAGAGTTTACAGCAAGATTCCTGCTCTGGTTATCTGTCAAGGGGCAGAGCTCAGATGTGGTGTGAGCCATGAAGCTTTGCTCCCTCGCCCATCTCCAGCCATGTGGCCCAGTTCCTAGGCCATGGACCAGTACCCATCTTTGGCCCAGTGGTTGGGGACTGTAGTGTTAGAGAATGAAGATTATTCTACCTGCTTCTTTCTGTTGGCTTTTCCCCTGGCCTTGATTTTCTTACATTCATGTATTTATCAGTCCTTAGCCTAAGAGATTCTTTGCAGCTTTGTCCTCTTTGGTGCTTGACTTTGACCCTGGAAATGCCAGCTGCTCTTCAGTTTTGAGTTTTGTCTCTTCCTCTCAGACTGTAGAGCTCTGTTTTGACTCCTTTTATTATATTTGTGCTTAGAAATTGCATTCTTGTAGTAAGTTGGGCAGTCAGAAGATTCACCTCATTTGTTTCTTTTTGTCAGTGTTCACTGTCCTTTGCTGCTTAAAACCATTGTTCAATAAATTTTATCTGGATTTTAGTTTAATGCAGGGGGATAAAATCTTTTTCCTTTTACTTCATAAGAGCTTGAAGAATAAGTACTTATTTGTTTTTTAAACATTGTATACTATAGTTTTTTCATTATTAATATAAGTTATTTGAGAGTTGAGATGCATATTTTATGTGTTACATTTTCTACTTGAACACTAAGAAAAATTACCTTTCAGGAACAGAAGAAAAAAGAGAAGTTAGAGAGAAAAAAGGAATCCTTAAAAGTTACAAAGGTAATGTAACAAGCCAGAATATTTTATTATGTTACTTAAATATGGAATAAAGTTTTGTATTTTCTGACTTTTTAATCATTTATTTAATCTTAGCTTTTCTTTATTTGATAATCTGATACATGCTGCATAGAAATGTGTAAGATCTGTTTTTCTGTATTGAGGAGAGCCAAACTATGACCCTTTTAGTTTCCTTTTCTGTGTACTACTTTTCATCATGACAAAATTTGACTTCTTTTTTTTTTTTTAGAGACATAGTCTCACTTTGTCGCCCTTGGTAGAGTGCGGTGGCATCACAGCTCATAGCAACCTCCAGCTTTTGGGCTTAGGTGATTCTCTGGCTTCAGCCTCCCAAGTAGCTGGGAATACAGGCGCCCACCACAACCACTGGCTATTTTTTTGTTCCAGTTTTGGCCCAGGCCGGATTGAACTCACCACCCTTGGTATATGGGTCAGCGCCCTTCTCACTGAGCTACAGGTGCCGCCCAATGTTTGACTTTTTTATTTGGAAACAAAATGTGAATGTTAATTTCAAGGCATTTTATAAGTGGCCAGCTTTTTTGGAGCCCATAATGAACTAGTGAAAAGAGAAATAATAAAGATCAAATTTATTGAGAATTTACTATATGTCAGGTGTTGTTCTATATGTCTTCTTTAATTCTCAAAACAGAGATAAGGTTATTTGTCCCATTTTATATAGAGAAAAGCTGACAGAAGAAGATAAAGTAGTCAGCCCTCATTATTTGCAGATTTTATAATTATGAATTTGCTTACTGACTAAAATTTATTTATTTATTTATTTATTTATTTGGAGACAGGAGCCTCAAGCTGTCCCCCTGGGTAGAGTGCTGTGGCATCTCAGCTCACAGCAACCTCCTACTCCTGGGCTCAAGTGAGTCTCCTGCCTCCGCCTCCCAAGTAGCTGGGACCATAGGCGCCCACCACAACGCCTGGCTATTTTTTTGGTCGCAGCTGTTGTTGTTTGGTGAGCCCGGGCTGGATTCAAACCCGCCTCCTTGGGTGTACATGGCTGGCGCCTTAGCCACTTGAGCCACAGGCGCCGAGCCTAAAATTTATTTTGTAACCCCCAATTAATGTTTCTGGTGCTTTTCTGATCATTTGTAGACATCTTTATTTGTAGAACTATAGAAAGTTTGAGTCTTCTAATATATACATTCCCAGCACAAGTTAAATCTGGTGTTCTATGCATTGTTCCAGTTCTCATACATATATCAAACATGTTCTATTCATGGTCTACTTATTAAGATTTTTGTATTTTTGTGCTTTTTTGTTTTGGTTCATGTGAGACAGGGTCTTGCTGTATCACCTGGGCTAGAACTCTGGCACAGTCCTTACTCACAGCAACTTCAAACCTCTGCACTCAGCAAACTTCCTGCCTCAGACTCCCAAGTAGCTGAGACTACAGGTGTGCACCACCATGCCTGGCTAATTTTTCTATTTTTAGTAGATATTGAGGTCTCATTCTTGCACAGGCTGGTCTTCACTTCCTGAGCTCAAGCAATCCTTCGTTTCTGGTTCCCAAACTGGCCTGGGAAGGACTATAGATGTGAACCATTGTACCTGGCCTTAAATTTTTAAATTTTCTTTTTTGTGTTTATTTAGTCATTACGATTCCTCATACCTATTTTGTCCATCTTTTTGTTTTTTGGAGACAGAGTCATACTCTGTAAGATCTTCTCATTTAGCATCATATGTCACTTATAGGTACACTGGCCCTGGGTAGAGTGCTGTGTCATTATTGCTCACAGCAAGCTCAAACTCTTAGGCTTGAGGAATCCCCTTGCCTTAGCCTCCTGAGTTGCTGGGACTGCAGGCTCCTGCCACAGTACCTGGCTAGTTTTTTCTATTTTTTTTTTTTTTTTTTTTTTTATTGAGACAGAGCCTCAAGCTGTCCCCCTGGGTAGAGTGCCGTGGCATTACAGCTCACAGCAACCTCCAACTCCTGGGCTCAAGCGAGTCTCTTGCCTCCGCCTCCCAAGTAGCTGGGAC
>CAUYTI010043154.1:0-23656 GCA_963575145.1 Galago senegalensis | reverse complement strand
GTTAAACATTATTCCTTTTTTTTTTTGTGGAGACAGAACCTCAAGCTGTTGCCCTGGGTGGAGTGCTGTGGTGTCACAGCTCACAGCAACCTCCAACTCCTGGGCTCAAGTGATTCTCCTGCCTCCACCTCCCAAGTAGCTGGGACTACAGGCACCTACAACACCTGGCTATTTTTTGTTTGCAGCCGTCATTGTTGTTTGGCGGCTCGGGCTGGATTCGAACCTGCCAGCTCAGGTGTATGTGGCTGGCGCCTTAGCCGTTTGAGCCACAGGCGCCAAGCCTAAACACTATTCCTTAATTGGCCATGCTTTCTGTAAGATTAACATATCAAATAATCCTAATTAAATGTCAAAAAGACTTAATTTATAATTTTAAATTTTATTTTTAGACATTTTCCTTATATGAAAGGTTGATTTGCTATATAAAACGTTTAAAACATTTGATATCAAAAGAGGATCCCAAGTGTAAAAGAATAGTCATTCAATTAGTCAAAGTGATAAATAAAAAATTTTTTAAGCAAGAAAAACTTTTATAGAAAGGAAACTAAGTTTTCCAAACATTCAAAAGACGTAATAAGGACAACATACAGCTGGGTGCAGTGGCTCACACCTGTACTCTCAGCACTTTGGGAAGTTGATGCAGGAGGATTGCTTTAAGGCCAAAAGTTCAAGACCAGCCTAAGCCATCTAGCAAGACCTCATCTCTACAAAAACCAAACAAACATGCACAAAAAACCATTAACCAGGTGTGGTGGTGTGTGCCTATAGTCCTAGCTATGCAGGAGGCCGAGGCAGGAAAATTGTTTGAGCCCAGGAGTTCAAGACTACAGTGAGCTAATATCATGCCATTGTACTCTAACCTCAGCAACAGTGCAAGGCTCTCTCTAAAAAACAATATATTTTAAAAAAAAAAGACAACATGAGGCAAAGTCTCACCTATTTTATTTTTATTCAATAGGCAAACTAGTCTTTTACTATTTCTAACTAATACTACACAAAAATCTTGTTCAAAAGAAAAATCCAAATTCTACCTTTGTAACAATATATTATTGATATTAATACAGTAGCTAATTTTAATAAAACCTCACAAATCATCCAATCTCAATTAGCTTTGACTATATAAGATTTCCATAAACCTTTTATAACCTTTCACAATTTTTCCCATTTTTCCTTCTTTCCTCAACTTTCTACATCAGTTCAGTTTTATCTATAATTCTTTTTTATCCCATCAACTTAAAATAACCTTTGAGGGCTGAAAACTAGAATATACAGAGAACTCAAGAAAAGATCAACAAGAAAAGATCAAACAATCCCATTTATCAGCAGGCAAGAGACATGAACAGATCCTTCTTGAAGATGGCAGACAAATGGCCAACAAACCCATGAAAAAATGCTCCTCATCCCTAATCATCAGAGAAATGCATATCAAAACCACTTTGAGATAATCACCTAACCCCAGTGAGAACAACCCATGTCACAAAATCCCAAAGCTGCAGGCACTGATGTGGATGTGGAGAAAAGGGAACACTTTTACACTGTTGGTGGGATTGCAAACTAATACAGCCTCTTTGGAAAGAAGTATGGAGAATCCTCAAAGAACTCAAAATAGACCTTCCATTTGATCCTTCAATTCCATTACTAAGTATCTCCCCTGAAGTTAAAAAAAATAATTTTCCCATAAGGACATTTGCACTAGAATGTTTACTGCAGCCCAATTCATGATTGCTAAGATGTGGAACCAACCCAAACGCCCATCAACTAATGAATGGATTAATAAACTGTGATATACCATGGAATACTATTTTGCCATAAAAAGATGGAGACGTTACATCTTTTGTATTTACCTGGGTAGAGTTGAAGAACTTCCTCTTTAGTAAAGTATCACAAGAATGGAAAAGCAAGTATCCAATGTACCCAATACTAATATGAAAATGGTAGATGAACAACTACATGCCCACGTGAGAAAACAACTAAATAAAATTCAAGTCCACGGGTGGAGGGAGGGGATGGAGGGGAGGCAAGTGGGGGATTGGTAAGGTCTCACCTAATGGGGCACAATGGAAGGGTATATAGCACATCTCATGAGTGAAGGGCTCAACTACAACTTGAAGTTTACCCTAGAAATGAAAATAGTGTAACCTAAACATTTGTACCCTCATATTAATCTGAAATAAAGAAGTAACCTAATTGTTTGTATCCTCATATTAATCTAAAATAAATGAACAATAGCTTGGTGCCCATAGCACAGTGGTTACAGCACTGGCCACATACACCGAGGCTGGCGTGTTCAAACACGTCCTGGGCCTGCTAAACAACGACAACTGCAACAAAAAATAGCCAGGTATTATGGCAAGCTTCTGTAGTCCCAGCTACTTGGGAGGCTGAGGCAAGAGAATCGCTTAAGTCCAAGAGTTGGAGGTTGCTGTGAGCTGTGACGCCACAGCTCTATTAAGGGAAACATAGTGAGACTGTGTCTCAAAAAAAAAATAATTAAAATAACTCTTCAATAACTTTTAAGCTAGACAAAATTACTTCTCCTTTAACAAAAACCACTTTCTCATGTCTTTCTTATAAGCCCCCACACCAAAAAGACATCCCATATTTCTTGTACACTCTGTATACAAATAGTTTCTTTTGTGTCAAATAGTTGTAATTATATAAATTAACTACAATTTTAAGCCTCAGGAGCACTATTTTCAGTGAAAATAAAGAAAATTGGCTTATTATGTATCAGGTGGAGAGCCCAAGGCAAAAGACAGAGCTGTGAAGACCATGTCTGCAGGATTCAAGTCCTCCAAACATCGCCAGGAAGCAGAACCAGGCCAGGGAGGATGTGTTGGGCTTGGGTCTGTCCTACAACTTGTGGCCTAGGTGTGGTGGACATACACATCTTCAGCCCACACCATGGCCACTTGTCTGGACCCCAGAGTCTAAAGGGTCAAATTGAAGACATAGCTTATAGACAAATTGAGGAAATATCAAAAACATCACAGAAGCACCTATGTTATGATCATAAAATATCTGGTCAGAGGCAGCATTAATTTGTCTGATAAGTAGACTCAAGAAAAAATATCTAAAATTCTGAAAACATTTTTATTTTATTTTTTCAGGTGGGGGGGTAGATGGAGGGGAGGGAGGGAGATTGATGGGGTCACCTGTATGGTTTATATTACAAGGGTACAAGTGAATCTTTCTAAAAGCAGAGTATGAACGTTTTAACTCAATAACTAAGAAAATGACATGAAGGTTACCTTGACCAGTTTGATGAGAGTATTTCAAAATGTACATGAAAACAGCACACTGTACCCCATGATTGCATTAATGTACACAGTTATGCTATAAGACATTTTAAAAAAATCGAAAAAAAATTTTAAACTAGTTTTATATACCAAAGATTATTAATGTCATGTGAAGTTGAAAAGCATGAGGGGTAATGATTTAATTTGTGAGTGCTCACTTATTTATAATTCAATTGCACCATGGAGCCCAGTGATTTTCAACCGTGTGCTGTGGCACACTGGTGTGCCACGAGAGGATCTTAGGTTTGCAGTGAAATGTTTTTAAAAATCATTTATGAAATTATTTTTGAAAGAAGTTCAAAGCATAGTAAGTATATTTGTTTACCTCTTTTTTTGATCGACATAATTTAAGTGTGCTGTGGAAGTTTACCTTTAGGTTCACGTGTTCCCTGAGATTAAGAGGGTTGGAAAACACTGATTAGACAATATCCCAACACAGACATATACTCACATATACATATAAACACGGACAGATGCAAAAACACATTTTATAGCTTTGATTTAAACACTGCAATCAGGAGACAAGTAAAACTCACTATATTAACGGGGGCACTTGGATTAAGTTGTGCGTCCGTAAATGGAAGAAGTTAAAGTTTATCTGTTTCACATGGCTGAAGCTCTGACCAAGTTTTAGAGAAAACAGAGTAGCAACTTTTTATCTCAAGCACAGAAAGAGATTTTAAGCTTTTCCAAGACATTTAGCTATACTAGGGGAAGATTAAAAATGGATATCCAAGTAACAAAGTCTTAGGGATTCACCACAGGATTTTATTTTATTTTATTTTGTTTTTAGTCCCAATATTGAGTTTCAAGGCACAGGACTTCATAAGGTGATTAAGATTAATTTTTGCTAGATAGGTGACTTCTAATTTACTCTTCATTTTCCAACTGGACCACTGAGCTCAGGACAGAGTCCATTAACAAACAGGGCCAATAAAGCATTTGCACTTTCTAAGACCTGATACTTACACAGAAGATGCCATAAACATGTATACATATTTTAAGAAAGGAAAAAAAACTATACTGGTAACAAAAGATGAATACAAGTCACGTTGAGCACCTCTTGCAATTGCAGAAGTTAAACATGACTTGAGTATTACAAATTAATACTTTTTTTTTCCTTTCTTAAAATGTGCATACATTTTTTGCACCCTCTGTGAAGCTGAAAAGCAAGCATGGCTGAAAGGCAAATCATCTACATTACCCAGAAATCAAGGGTCAGATTTTTGCATTGAATCCCGAGTTTTCACAAAGAGCGAAATGCCACAGAACAGGCTGTGCAGTGCTTACACAGTGTACCTTCCTCAAGGGCAATACATCAACAATCAGTTCACTCTCATCAGCCTTCCCCTCCGTGGGAGTCTTGTCTTTTGCCGACAGTGGTAGCAAAAAGTATTTCCACATCCTCCATGTGTCCAAACTTCCCTTTTCTTATCTAACTGTGCAAAGAAATGAGTAGCCCCCCGCAGTAATAACCACTCATTGTAACTGCTGTCAACTACCTCTAAATTCAGCCTATTCTGGTGACCTGTCAGCCATCCCACACACAGATGTCAAGTTTTCTGTCATAGTACAAAGTAATCCCTGGTATCTCAGGGAACTCGGTGTAAAAGAGAGCAGATCTTTAGACTTGAAAAAAACCTGTTCATGACTCTAGGGTCTCCAAAAGTTTCTCAAAAGACCCCCAAAAGGGTGGGTGTGGAACCTTTTTCTCTTGTTCCTTAAGAAGTCTCAGTGCCACTAGAAACCCTCTCTAGTTTTCTTTATGTGGAATTGAAGGTGGCAAAAGGGAAAGAGGGGTATAAGTGGAAGGAAAAGAAAGAATAATTCTTAGAAGTGCCAATGTGAAGATTTGAAGCTTTTCAGAAAGACCAATGATGTTTTACATTTTTCTCAGAAAAATTAAATGAATCAGAAAGTAGGTAAATAGAAAGACCAAACATATAATTAAAATATATCCCAAAAACAGAATTCAAAAAAACAAAAGCAGAAAGGCCTTTTTTTAAGAAAAAAAAACAAACCATAGCTTGAACATCAGCTTTTAATTAAGCTGACTTCTGACCATAGAGTTCTTTAAAAAAATCTTTTAAACTCTCCCCTTATCAGATTTTAGCCAGGACAAACAGCCAATATTCCTGGATTTTTTACTTTCTTCCCCCAAAGGTACTTACCAAAAATAAAACAAAATAAAAAACCTTAACCAGGGTTATAATTTAACCAAGAACATATGAGGCATCCCCAAAGAAGTACAAAGAAGTCCTTACAAGATCAAGAACCACCCCAAAGACAGTTCAAAGAAAAGAAAGATTCATTAGCCACAAATGGGGTACAAGTCACATTTTTGTTCACTGATATTCTCTAGGATCTCAGGGTCTCAGCTGGCCATCTACACACAAAGGTCAATCATCCCATGTATCCTATAGATGAAACATTAAGAGATACAGTTGGTAAGACAGGAAATAAAAAGGGAAAATGATCAATAATAATTACCCCCTAAAATTCAAGAGTCAGTCACAAGAAAGCCATTTTTTTTTCCTGTGACAAAGTATTACTCTCTTGCCCTGGGTAGCGTGCCATGGTTCACAGCAGCCTCAAACTCTTGACTCAGCCTCCCAGGGACCTGGGACTACAGGCTCCCACCACCATGTCTGGTTACATTTTTTCTATTTTTATTAGAGATGGGGTCTGGCTCTTGGTCAGGCTTGTGTGAAAGTCCTGAACTCAAGCAATCCACCCACCTCGACCTCCAGAGTGCTAGGATTCCAGGCGTGAGCCACCACACCCTCCCCAAATCAAATTTTTTTGAGATAAGGTCTCACTCTGTTGCCAAGGCAAGAGTACAGTGGCACCATTATAGCTCGTTATAACCTCAAACTCCTGGGCTCAAGCCTACCTCAGTCTCCCAAGTAGCTAGGACTACAGATATGTACAACCATGCCTGGCAAATGTGTACAAATTTTTGTGGAGATGGGGTCTTTCTATGTTGCTCAGGCTGGTCTTAAACTCTTGGCCTCAAGTGATCGCCCTGCCTTGGCATCCTGAAGTGCTAAGATTACAGACCTGAACCACTGTGCCCAGCCACAAACTAATTTTATAAATAAATGTGTGTTCTCCTTAATAAAAGGACATGTCAGCCAGGACTGGTCCCCTGATTAGGAATCAAACCTGGGCCAAGCAGTGACAGTGCCAAACCTTAGCCACTAGACCTTAGGGTGCAATGCCCTTTTGTGTGAATCCCACAGAAGTCCAAAGCAGGCAGTCTGAGTATACAAAGGATTTTTACTTTGTTTTAGGTCAGGCTTTTACTTTTAATTTTGTTAGGTGAATTTCTAAAGCTAGAAATGACACATTATGTCTGTAAAAATTTTTGATCCTCCCATAAATACAAATAATTGTTTAGAATAAGAGATCTCTAAAATATTTTAAAATATAAGAGTCTTTCTAACTGAAAGGATCCATTTTTTGGCCTCTGACAATTAAAATTTCCAACAGTATATTGTTCCTATAGTGACTCAATCCAATAAGCCTCTTTATACAAAGTCCGGGGGTAATTTTCCAGGTTTAGAGTAAGATTTTGTAAGAGGGATGGGAGGGTTAGGGTTAGGAGAAGGAGATGACACAGAACAAAGACAAACAAATAGAGGTATTGCTTGGTTCTGGATTTGTTTTCATTTTTCAGACGCTTCTGAGGATTTTTTTTTTTCAATTTAGAGTCTTGGAGCTGATTTGGCATTGTTATCTCTTAGCCATGTTATTTTAGATTCCTGGAGTATTTTAGATGCTTTAAGATATAGAGTTACAATAGACATCCCACTTAGGCTTTTTATCCTTTCTTTTAGACCTTCAAATTGTCCATAGAGAAAGCAAGTTTGGGGAGATTAAAAGATCCCCAGGTTGGCCATTATAATTCCAAGTAGTTTTCAGTAATATTTGTGTATCAAGAAAGAAATTTATAAGATAAAGGACTGAAATTTGTTTGGTATAAAAACCAGTAAGGGTTCCAGAAGAAGGTGACTCAGCACCTATATCTTTCAATGCAAAAGTTCCCATAAATGTGTTAAAGAATGCAGTTAGATGAAATAGGATATAGTGTGCTTGGTAGCAGAACTGTGTGACCATAATTAACAATAATTTATTGTATATGCCAAAATAACTAAAAGAGTGGAATGAGAGTGTACCTAAAACAAATAAATGATAAATACTTGAGGTGATAGGTATCCCAATTACCTTGAGTTGATCACTACACGTTGCATGTTTGTATCAATATTTCACATATATTCCATAAATAGGTACTGTGATATAACCACAAAAATTAACAAAAAATTAAAAGGCAAATATAAGCAAAAATAAAAAGTCCATGTGAGTATCTACCCAAAAAAGAAAAGTCCCTTTGTCAACAATTTTCAACAAGGGCCTGAATTTCAACCAAAATGGGAGGTATAGGAAAAAAAGAAGACTCGCCAACAGGGTCCAGGGCTGTTAGGAAGGCTATGGAACACATGGAATTCCTGCAGATTCCATGCTTGAATCTTTAGTACCCAGAATGCAGAGGAGGAGAGTCACTTTGTATTCCACTCTATTCTGACACCATCAATGTCAAGACAAGTCAAAAGACCAGACTACCCAACAGTGTGAGGTGTTTATTAGGGTTTTAGGAATTGCAATTCCAGAGATTCAGCTAGAAGCCAAATTATATTCTGAAGAGAAGAAAGGGAGTAGGGACTTTTAAAAGAATTCTATGGATGGTTATACAAGTTGTTTGGACAAAATTATCATTAGTGGAGGCAGCTAGTTTAGTGCATGAGTCTGTAGGTTGGTGGTTGTTGCTGTTCAGGAGTTGTAACACTGCTGAAATTCAGCTGTTTTGTAGGACTTAGTAATCATTGAGGTTTGTTCCAGTTGAAAAGTTCAAGTCAATTTCTTGTTTTTGCTTTTATTTTTGTTTTTTAGCAAGGCTTCACGTCATGCAGGTAGTCTTTCTTAAAATGGCTTCCCAACTCCATTTTAGGTCTCTGAACCAGAGTTATGCTGTTTTGTATATCACATTTCAGAAGTATTTAAAGCCTCTTAGGTAACCAGAGGAGAAATAAAAATAACAATGATCACAAGTCAGGAAGATGAGAGAGGACCAGAGGGATTGTGTGAATTATGTTTGTATTTCATATCTGTACTATGAGGCATTAAGAGATCAAATCAAGAAATAGAGGTCTAGGCTCTAAGCTGGGAATGGTGGCTCATGCCTGTATTTCTAGCACTCTGGGAGGCTGAGGCAGGAGGATTGCTTGAGTTTAGAAGTTCAAGACCATCCCAAGAATGAAACCCTGTCTCTACTAAAAATAGAAAAACTAGATGGGTATTGTGGCCGGTGTCTGTATTCCCATCTAGTCAGGAGGCTAAGGCTGGAGGGTTGCTTGAATCCAAGAGTTTGAGGTTGCTGTGATCTATGATGATGCCATGGCACTCTACCCAGGGCAACAAACTGAGACTCAGAGAAAAAGAAAGAGAAAGAGAGGAAAGGAAAAGAAAGGAAAAGGAAAAAGAAAAGGAAGGAAAGAAAAGAAAGAAAGGAATAAAATGAAAAGAAAAAGGAAAAAGAACAAAAAAGAAATAAAGGTCTAAGAATATCATCCAGACTTCCAGGGATCTCAAAATGAGAAACAGTAAAAATAGATTGCTTTTGAGAAGTGGGTTTAAGGTTGGGAAAGGCAACATGAGAAGTCTCTGGGCTTTCATAAATAGGATTTTCTGTACCTTGTGGTTCATTAACATTTATTGTTTTAATAAAATAAATATAAAGACAGGCAATGCTACTTTTTGTTATGTGCTGTGATAAGCCAATATGCCTGAATTAACCATAATTCACACTTAGTTGATTGTGGACAAAGTAAATTGGATTGCTTTTGAATATAAAAATACAAATTATTTTCATAGACACTAGTTTGTAATTAGGACTACATGTTCTCTTATTCTCGTGGATTGGATATTAATAACAATGAGATTTCCTTAAACTCTATTTTGTATTCTTAAAGATGATTTGATCTGAATTGATATTTACCAACTAGAAAGGAGATTTTATTTCATTAGTTATGAGATTGGTATTTCCAATCTTTATAGTAAGTAAATGTAGCTTTCAGGAGAAACTAAGGGTTTTTCTTTCTTTTTTTTTTTTTTCCTTTCTTAAAATTGATCAGCTCTTCTCATTCAAATGAAGGGGGAGGAGGGAAAAGGGCTAGTGGAGAAAGGAGGGGGAATTGGTGTGTTCTCACCTAATGGGCACAATGTAAGGGTATATAGTCTACCTCCTGAGTGAAGGGCTCAACTACAACTTGAACATTACCTAAGAAATGCAAACAATGTAACCTAATCATTTGTTCCCTCATATTAATCTGAAATAAAACAAAGAAACAAACAAACAAACAAAAAACCCGATTGGCTGTTTCCAGGGGACATTTTCAAACCAGTCTTCTGAGTTGCAGGCAGTACAGATAGATGGTTAAGATTGTGGAATCATACCTCTGGAGGGTCAGATCTCAGTTCTTCTAGATGGTTAAGATTGTGGAGTCATACCTCTGGAGGGTCAGATCTCAGTTCTTCTAGATGGTTAAGATTGTGGAATTGTACCTCTGGAGGGTCAGATCCCAGTTCTTCTTTTTTACTAGCTATGAGGCCTCCGGCAAGTCACTTATGTCTATGCCTCTGTTTTGTCCTTTCTCTCTCCCTCCCTCTCTCTCTCTCTCTCTTTCTTTTTCTTTTTATTTTTGAGACAGAGTCTTACTATGTCACCCTAGGTAGAGTGCTGTAACTTCACAGCAACCTCTAACTCTTGGGCTTAAGCGATTCTCTTGCCTCAGCCTCCCAAGTAGCTGGGACTAGAGGTGCCCGTCATATGCCCAGATATTTTTCTGTTGCAGTTGTTGTTGCTTAGCTGGCCAGGGCTGGGTTCGAACCCTCCATCCTTGGTGTATGTGACTGGCGCCCTAACCACTGTGCTATGGGTGCTGAGCTTGTTTTCTCCTTTGTAAAATGCAAATAATAATAGTACTTAACCACATAGGATTTTGTGACAATTCAGTGTGTTAAATACACAAAACATTTTAAACAGCACCTGAGACAAAACAATCGTTTAGTTCCTGTAGATCATAGGGAAAACATGTTTTAAAATAGCTTTCTTTTCTATCTAAGAAATGTTGTCAAAAACCAATAATTACATGTATTTTCTTTGACATTTAATTCCACAGCATCATGATCTGGTGATGAGGACATAGTTTGATTTTTAACTCCCTTGCAAATCTTGTTTGATTCTGTAACCTTGATAGTGAGTGACACAGATAAAACCAAAACTCTGGATCAAGTGTCTGGATGGCTACGAATCCATTTAAAGTGACTTAAAAACATGCCAAGTAATACATGGTTTATTAGATTCTTCATTTTGGAAACAGTATGACATCAAACTTCAAAGGTGAAACTAACCAATTTGGCGAACATTTCTTCTGAGGTACTGGAGTGGAAAAATACGTATCTCTGAGTTTCTGTTTATTTACACCAAGCTTAGCACACATCCATTTGGGAATCTGGCATAATTACACAAAAATCTTCTGTCTTCTATTTTTGTACTTGAAAATGTTAAATTATGCTTATTATAATTAACAAATGATTCAAGGCTTAGCTTTCTTTCTTTCTTTTTTTTTTTTTTTTGCTTTCCTTTCCCTCTCCCTTCCCTCTTTCTCTCTACTTTCCTTCTTTACTTTTTTCCTTCTTTAAAGAAAAGTACATAAGTTCGATTTCCAAAAGAAAAACATCAAAGTAGAAATTCACGCTGAGTCCCACATACATTTGTTTACCAACAGAATTTGAACATTTTTTTTTCAGTTATATTTCTCAAAATATGCCCTGAGGAGAGTATATACATATAGTCAATGAATAGTAAATCATCATGATCATGAACTAATATTTGGAAAAATTAAGAGATTCCAAATGATTTGTGAAGTTTAGCAGATTAGAATCCTAAATTTCTTCTATTATGTCTTTGGCTGATTCTAGTCCTCTAACTTGAAGCCTTCCAGTTGAGGCTTCAGTCTTTGTGGAATACAGACAAACCATTCCTACTGTGCCCTGAATTCCTGTCCCACAAAATTTATTATGTGGCAATGGATGACTAATATACTTTCCTTGTACCTTTCTACTTGCTCTATTGTGCTGCCATTATTTGAGTGTGATATCTCTGACTGGTTCTCTAACTTTATCTTTTTTTTCTATCATTTGGTTTTGTCATCTTTCTGAGACATATTTCTTTTTCATCTATTTTCTGAGAGATTTTCTACAATTTTATATGCCACTTCCTCTACTGAATTCTTTTTTTTTTCTTTACCATAATGGAACTTATGTCCAAATGCTCCTTTTGTTAGTTTTTTGAATGCCTCTTGCTTTTGGCATAGTTTTTATTCATATTTTTCTGAGGATATTATTATACAATTTTATAGCAGCTTGAGAGATCACTTATACACTATAAAACTCAACCTTTCAAAGTATAAAATTCAATGATTTTTAGCATATTCGCTGAGTTCTGTAAGCATCATTATTATCTAATTCCAGAAAATTTTACAATATCTTCCCCCAAAACTCCCGGTACCCACTAGCAGTCAATCCCTATTCCCTCATTCCTCCATTTTATAGCAACCACTAATCTGCTTCCTGTCTTTAGGAATTTGCCTATTCTGGACATTTCATATCAATAGAATGATACAATATGTGACCTTTTGTGTCTGGTTCCTTTCACTTGGCATAATGTTTACGAAGTTCATTCACATACTTTAGAAGTCTTTTTTTCCCTCCTTCACGAATAGTCACTCCTTTTCCTGAGTCTTCTTAATTTTTTGTTTGTTTCTTGTTTGTTTGCTTTGGATTCCATCTTTCACGTTGGAAATGTTCCACAGATGTCTGATAAGTCTTGGATGTCTGCTAATGTTTAAGAGTGGGGGACCAGAAAGCAATTGGAATCTCTGAGGATGGGGGTGGGTCTTGTCAACATAGAGTTTCACTGAAGGGTGGTATGCCTATACTATTTTGAAGGGAATTCTGCTATAGTACTGTATTAGTTTTTTAGAGCTATCATAACAATGTAACATAAACTAGATGGCTTAAATAATATAAAACTTATTTTCTCACGATTCTGAAGGCCAGAAGTCCAAGACAAGGTTTTGGCAGGGTTGCTTTCTTCTGTGGCCTCTTTCCTCACCTATAGATGGACATTCTCTCCCTGTATCTTTATACTGTCATTTCTTTGTATGTGTCTGTGCCCTAATTTACAGGGACACCAGTCATATTTCTTTACAGCCATTCTAATAATTTCATTTTACCTAAATTACTTCTTTAAAGACCCTATCCTCAAATACAGTCATATTCTGAGGTACTAAAGTTTGTATTTCAATGCATGATTTTTTTGATGACTCAACAAGCCCGTAACAAGTACCTTTAGGTCTCTCTTCTTGGGTCACTCAGATTCCTTCTAAACCCATTCCTGGCAGCCACTGTTCTGGGAACTGAGTAAGAAAAGGGAGCCGGGGGTCTCAGCATTAACTGAATCTATCCATTTTAGCATGTCTGATGACTCTCTGTATACAAACTCTTTGTTTTACACTATCCGGAAAACAAATTACACTGGGATTGAGGAAGGATTCTGGAGGTATTATTATTATTGTTATGGTACAAAGAACTAGGTTACACTGATTGCATTTGTTAGATTAAGTCCCTCTTATAATTGTGTCCTGCCCCCAAGAGGCGTGCCATACACTGTGACCCCCATTCCCTTCTCTCCTCCCCTCTCCCAGATTGCTGATTCCCCAACACCCCCTTGTATTAGCTCATCTACTGCCTTCATATTAGAATAGAGTACATTAGATTCTTGCTTTCCATTCTTGTGATGCTTTACAAAGAAGAATGAATTCCACTTCCATCCACATTAATTCGAAGGATATGAAGTCTCCATCTTTTTTAGTGGCTGAATAGTATTCCATGGTGTACATATATACCACAGCTTGTTAATCCATTCCTGGGTTAGTGGGCATTTAGGCTGTTTCCAAATTTTGGTGATTGTAAATTGATCAGCAATGAACAGTCTAGTGCAAATGTCTTTATGATAAAATGATTTTTTTCCTTCTGGGTAGATGCCTAGTGATGGGATTGCAGGATCAAATGGGAGGTCTAGCTTGAGTTCTTTGAGGGTTCTCCATATTTCCTTCAAAAAAGGTTGTATTAGTTTGCAGTCTCACCAGCAGTGTTAAGAGTGTTCCCTTCTCTCCACTTTCACACCAGCATCTTCAACTTTGAGACTTTGTGATGTGGGCCATTCTCACTGGGGTTAGGTGATATCTCAGGGTAGTTTTGATTTGCATTTCTCTTATGATTAGGGACGATGAGCATTTTATTATGTTTGTTAGCCATTTGTCTGTCTTCTTTAGAGAAGGTTCTATTCATCTCTCTTGCCCAGTGATATATGGTACTGTTGGGTCATTTGAGTTCTCTATAGATCCAAGTTACTAAGTTTTTGTCTGATTTATAATATACAAATATCTTTTCTCATTCTGAAGGTTGTCTGCTTTGGTTGTTGTTCCCTTAACTCTACAGAAACTTTTCAGTTTAGTCCCATTTGTTTATTTTTGTTGTTGTTGCAGTTGTCATGGAAGTCTTCTTCATAAAATCTTTCCCCAGACCAATATCTTCAAGTGTTTTCCCCACAATTTCTTTGAGGATTTTTATTGTTTCATGCCTTAGATTTAAATCTTTTATCCATCTTGAGTTAATTTTTGTAAGTGGTGAGATGTGCAGGCCAGTTTCAGTCTTTTACATGTGGTTATCCAGTTCTTCCAGCACCATTTATTGAATAGGAATTCTTTTCCACAGTGTATGTTCTTCTTTGGTTTATCAAACTTCAGGTGGCTGTAAGAGGTTACTTTCATCTCATGGTTTTATATTCAGTTCCAAGAGTCAGTGTCTCTATTTTTGTGCTAATACCATGCTGTTTTGATCACTATGGCCTTGTAGTATAGCCAAAAGTCTGATAGAGTGATACCCCCTGCTTCGTTTTTGTTACTAAGAATTGCCTTGGCTATACAGGATATCTTCTGGTTCCATACAAAATAAAGAATTACTTTTTCCAAATCTTGAAAGTATGATGATGGTATTTTAATAGGGATGGCATTGAATCTATAGATTGCTTTGGGTAGCATAGACATTTTCATAAAATGTTGATTCTTCCCAGCCATGAGCATGGTATGTTCTTCCATTTTTAAATATCTTCTGCTATTTCTTTTCTTAGGGTTTTGTAATTTTCTTTGTAGAGGTCCTTCACACCTTTTGTTATGTATATTCCTAGATATTTCATTGTTTTTGAAGTTACTGTGAAGGGAATTGTGTCCTTGATTAGCTTCTCTGTCGCGACCCGTCGGGCTCCTATGGCCCTGGTCTCGGTTAGCGCAGGAAGGAACCAGGCAAGAGGCAAATTAGAAGTACAAGCTTGTGGAAAGCGGGCTAGCCCTTACTTTCCAGGTAGCCCCGAGCAACCTCCGCACCAGCCTTTTATTGAAAGGGAATGATACAGGTGACGGGAGTAATTAACAATGACTATGGGCTGAAGGCACGGGCTCTTCTTCCACAAGGAACTCCTGTGGAGGAATGGCCCAAGGTCCATGCCTCAGCTGCAGATCATCTTGCTTGGATTTCATCTGGCTTTTGGCGTCTCCTAAACTTCTCATCTTGGTTATTATTGGTATATGCAAAGGCTACTGATTTGTAGACACTGATTTTTATATCCTGAGACATTGCTGTATTTCTTGATTGCTTCCGGTAGTCTTGTGGTGAGTCTTTGGGGTTCTCTAAGTATAAGATCATATCATTGGCAAAGAAGGAGAATTTGACTTCCTGTGCACCCATTCAGATGCCCTTTTTTTCCTTCTCTTGCCTGATTGTATTGGCTATGTTGAATAGTAGTGGTGATAGGGAATAAACTTGTTTGGTTCAAGTTCTAAGTGGAAAAGTTTTCAGTTTTACTCCATTCAGTATGATATTAGCTGTGGGTTTGTCATAGATGGCTTTGATTAAATTACAAAATGTGTCACCTATGCCTACATTTGTAAGTGTTCTAATTAGAAAAGGATGCTGAATTTTATTGAGTGCTTTCTCTGCACCTATTGAAAGGATCATATGGTTTTTGTTTTTTGCTTCTGTTGATATGGTGACTACTGTATATTAAACAAGCCTTGCATCCCTGGGATGAAACCTACTTGATTGTGATTAATGACTTTTTTTATGTGTAGCTGTCATCTATTGGCTAGGATTTTATTGAGAATTTTTGCATCTATTTTCATTAGTGAAATTTGTTTGAAATTCTCCTTTTTAGTTGGGTATTTTCCTGGTTTTGGTATCAGGGTGATGTTTGCTTCATAGAACATGTTGGGAAATATTTCTTCCTTCTCAATTTTTGGAATAATTTCTGCAGTATGGGTATAAGCTCTTCTTTGAAGGTTTGACAGAATTCTATTGTGAAGCCATATGGATCAGGGATTTTTTTTGTTTGGGAGTTTTTTTGTTGTTTCTTTGATTTCAGTTCTGGAAATTGGGCTGTTCAAGAGATCTATCTCTTCTTGATTAAGTCTAGTGAGAGGGTGTGATTCTAGGTGTGACTTATTTTCTCCATGTAGTCAAAATTCTAGGCATAAAGTTTCTTGTAGTACTCAGATGATCTCTTTTATCTCTGTGGCATCTGTTGTTATTTCATTTCTGATTGAGGATATTACAGATTTTACTTTTCTGTTTCTAGTTAATCTGGTCAAAGGTTTATCAATTTATTTATTTTTTCGAATAACCAACTTTTTGTTTTGTTAATTATCTAAATAATTCTTTTGTTTCCAATTGCATTAATCTCTGATTTAATTTTGGTTATTTCTTTTCTTCTGCTTGGTTTAGAATTAGATTGTTTTTCTTTTTCCAATTCTATAAGATAGTCCATGAGTTTATTGATGTGCTATGTTTCTGTTTCTCAAATATAGGCATCTAATGTGATAAATTTCTTTCTTAAGACTGCTTTTTCTGTATCCCACAAGTTTTAGTAACTTGTGTCTTTGTTATTGTTATGTTTGAGGAATTTAATGATTTCCTCTTTTATCTCTTCCTGTACCCATCTATCATTAATCATTAGGTTGTTTAATTTCCAAGTCTTTTTGTGGAGATGAAAGTTTTTGTTGGAGTTGAGTTCTACCTTTATTGCCTTGTGGTCTGAGAAGGTATGAAGTATAATTTCTATTTCTTTAATTTTGCTGAGGTTTGACTTGTATGCTAGGATGTGGTTGATTTTGGAGTACATACCATGGGCTGATGAACAAAATGTATATTCCTTAGCTTTGGGATGCTGTGTTCTGTATATGTCTATTAATCCCATTTGTTCTAGGGTCACATTTAAGTCCTCTGTATGTTTGTTTAGTTTCTATTTAGAGGAGATGTCCAGTTCTGTGAGAGGGGTGTTATGGTGTTATGGTATATCCTGTTGCTCAGACCCATCAAGGTCTGTTTGATAAATGTGGGAGCATTTACATTTGACCAGTATAAAGTGTCCATCTTTGTCTTTCTTAACTTCAATTGCTTTAAATCTGCTTGTATCTGAAAATAAGACTGCAACCCCTCCTTTCTTCCGATTTCCATTTGCTGGAAATACTGCTTTTCATCCCTTAACCCTGAGTCTTGATTTGTCCTTCAAGGCTAGGTGTGTCTCTTGAAGACAGACTATGAATGGCTTGTGCTTTTTTATCTAATCAGCCAGAATGTGTCTCTTAATTCAGTCCATTGACATTTATTGAGAGAATTGATAATTATAGTGGAGTTCTATTCATCTTATTTTGTGAAAGTTTGTTGTGTAGTTCTATCCTTTGCACCACTGTGGAAGCTAAGTTTTGAACTTTAGTTTCTGGGTGTTTAGTTTGCTGGTGGTCCATTGTGATGGTCAGTGTTGAGAATAGGTCTAAGTATTTCCTGTAGTGTTGGTCTTGTTGTGGTGAATTTCCTCAGTGCTTGTATATATGCAAAAGATTTGATTTCTCCATCAATTTTGAAGCTTAATTTAGTAGGATACTGAATTCTGGGCTGAAAATTGTTTTGTTTAAAAATGTTGAAGGTGGATTACCATGCTCTTCTGACTTGGGAAGGTTTTGGTTGAAAACTCTGCTGTCATCCCAAAGGCTCTGTCTCTGTAGGTCAGTTGGTGTTTACTCCTGGCTGCTTGCTTGATTTTTGCTTTCATCTTGACTTTGGACAGGTTCATTACAATGTGTCTTGGAGAGGCTCTCTTTGAGTAGAGATGATCCAGAGTTTAATATCCATCTGAAAGGAGTGTGTTGGGTCTTTAGTAAAACTTGGGAAGTTTTCATTTATGATAGTCTCCAGAAGGGCTTCCATTCCTTTGGGACAATCTTCTTCCCCTTCAGGAATCTTTATTATTCAATTGTTTGAACACTTCATGAAGTCTTCTAGTTTTCTAAATGTCTGTTCTGCTTTCTCTCGCTTCTTTTCTGCCTCTTTAACTACCCGGGTTAACCTGGAAATTTTATCCTCTAGCTTGGAGGTTCTTTCTTCTCCATGTTCTAACCTATTTTGATACTTTCACTGCATCTTTATACTAACTGATTGTCTCCTTCATTTCCTTAAGCTTCACCATATCCTTTCTATATTCTACATATCTATCATCTGACTTTTGGTTCTGTCTTTCCATTTTCTCTTCCATTCCTTTTATTGTCTTTATCACCCATATTTTAAATTCCCTTTCTGTCAAGCCCGTGAATTCTTTATAGGTGGAGTCTCTGCAGTAGCTCCCTCATGGTCCCTTGGAAGAGTTCCTCTGTTTTGATTTTTCATGTTGCCTGGATTTGCCTGTTGGCTCTTCCTCATGTGTTCTTTCTCCTTGTTCACCTCCTTGTCTTCCTTTTTCCTTCTCACTGCCTCCTTTATTTCCAATAGAACTCCTTGCTCTTGATGACAGTATGTTTCAATGTGCCATCGAGTCACCAGGTGGCTCTACGGTGTTTTTAGGAGACAGAAAGCACAGCCAGTAACCTCTATAGTCCTTATTCCAAACTTAGTTGCGTTTGGCGAACACCTGATTGTTTCTTCAGCATTCAGACTCTGCTGGGTTAGGATCTTAAAGCTCCAAATAATCCTTCAGGGGCAGGTCTCAAAGTGCTCCCTCACTCCAGTTCTCATGGGATGTGGGAGTCCCTCAACCTGTCCCAAGAGTTGAGTTCTAATCCTGGTAGGTGGAATTAAGATAGTCATGCTTTAGGGTCCTACTAAGACCTTCTCCCAACCTTCCCTCAATGGCAGCTCCCTGGCTGCCTCACCAGCCACCAAACCTATGGCAAATCCAGTCCAGCTGGCATTCACATCTGGTTGCTATATACAATTTGAGGCTAGCCACTCTTCTAAGCTTTCCATTCAATGCACAGCTTCTCCCAACATCTGAAAACTCCAGAAAGTCTTCCTCCTATCCCAGGCCTCTGTTGGGGGGCCAGATGGTCACAGCTGGTTGCAATCACTTGCCTAATTTATTAAATTTCCACTGCTCTAGATCATACACTGTACCCAGCTCACCACCTTCTTCCTGTGTTCCTTGAGCTATGACTGTGGGTAAGGCCCCTGCACCAGGTATGGCTGGGTTCTCTCTCTTTTGCCAGTCATTTATAGGAGAGCTCAATTGACGGATCCTTTTGGTCTGCCATCTTGCTCTGTCTCCTAGGAATCTGGAGTTTTAATTACTTCCTACATAAACTTTCAAGTTACCTTTTCCTTCATCCCTTCTGGAAGTACCTGGTTGCACTAAGTTTATCGTTAGGGTTGGAGTTCTGCATTATAAATGGTATTACACATATTTCTCAGCTTTCCCTACTGTCAGTTCAGGATTCAGCTTTCTTGGTTCTACTAAGTTACCACACAAATGCTTTCTAGCTTCCAAAACTGTGTTGCTGTTTTCCCCCTCCAGTTATTTTTTCCTCATCATTTTGTGCCTTAAAAAAAATCTTTTTTATTGTTGTTTTAGTGGAGTTTTAGGAAGAAGTAAAAGCAAATGTGGGTGTTCAATCCATCATCTTTACTCAGAAATCCCACACATTTATATTTTTAAATGATCTCATGCTATACAGACTGTTCTATAATCTGCTTTTATCATCAAATTCTAGTGAATATTTATATTTTTTCCATGTCAATAAATAGAAATCTACATCAGTAGTTCTTAAACTTGGCTGACATTGGAATCAGTGGGTGGTGGGGGTTGGGGAAGCTTTAAATAGTACTGACGCCTGGGACCCACCTCCAGCAGTACTGATTTAAGGGATATGAGGTATGGCTGACAGAGAGAATTGTAAAATCTCCTTAGGTAATTTAAATGTGCAAGAAATGTGCAGAACTATTGGTCTACTCCATTGTTGATCATACTGATACAGTACTCCATGGAAGGGATAGACAGCAATGTGTTTAACCCCTTTCTGGACACATATGCTGTTTCAAATGGTTTGATATTATAAATAATGATATTGTGAACATCTTTGGATATAAAACCTCATCTACACTTTTAAAAATATTATTTTATTAGCTATATGCCAGAAGTAGGATCACTTTGTTTAAGTATATAAATATTTATAAAATTTTGGGGTACAGTTGACCAAATTTCTCTTTAAAGTGGTTTGGCCATTTTACTACCCCCAGTAGATGTGACAATCTTTGTTTCTCCACACTCAGAGACACTGTAGACCATCATTAACAAAATTAATAAAATTTAATGATATACTCAGATTTAAAATTAATAATAGTACAATACTATTTTTTTCTGATTTTGTTATATTTTTTTATTTTGGTTATATGTGTGTGTGTGCGTGTGTGTGTACAAATATAAAACAAAATTTATCATTGTAACCATATAAAACAAAATTTATCATTGTAACCATTTTTAAATATATAGTTCTGTGACATTAAGCACATTCACATTGTAGTGAAACTATCATCCATCTCTGGAACTTTTTCATCTTCTTCAACTGAAATTCTGTACCCATTAAACACTAATCCCCCATTCACTCTCCCCTACTCCCTCCCACTTACCATTCTACTTTTCATCTCTGTGAATTGGGGCATCATGTAAGTAGAATTATACTGTATTTATCCTTTGGGGACTGACTCCTTTCACTTTGGATAATTTCTTCAAGGATGATATTTTGTTTTTAATGTATTTTGTTACTGTAAAATTGCATTAGTGTTCTCATAAGAAACAGAGCCAATAGGATATGTATGTATATACATACACACACACATAGTAGACTCTCTGTCAATTGACCAACCTGTAACAAACTGGTAAACATATGGAGGTGGTCAACTTAAGGAACTAGCCCTATTATACTGACACATAGAAGGGTTGCATGGCCGTTCTATAAAAATTAGGTCAGCTTAAGGAGGTGGTCAAGGTAGGAATGTGATGAACTATGGAGGTTCTACAGTATATGTATATTCCCTGTCAATGAATAGAAATCTACATGAGTATATACGAAGGCTGTTCAGAAAGTATTCAGCCATGCGATATGAAAAATATAGACACACACATGGCTGGATACTTTCTGACCAGCCCTCACACGTGGGGAGAGTCATTATAGGAATTCACTCATGTCATTATGGAAGCTCCCATGGTCTGTTGTCTGCAAGATGAACAACCAGGAAAGCCAGTGGTGTAATTCAGTCCAAGTGTGAAAGCCTGAGAAACAGAGGAACCAATGGTCTATGTCCCAGTATGAGTCTGAAAACCCAAGAACAAGGAGCAATGATATTTTAGGGCAGGAGCAGATGGATGTTCCGACTCAAATAGATGCAACTTGACCCTTCCTATGCCTTTTTGTTCTATTCAGACCCTCAATAGGAGTGGATGCTGGCCACCTGTAAGGGTAATCTTCTTTACTGAGTCTACCAATTAAAATGTTAATTTCTTCCAAAATCACCCTCACAGAAACACCCAGAAATAGTGCTTTGCCAGCTATCTGGGCATCCCTTAGCCCAGTCTAGTTAACACATAAAATTAACCATAAGAGAAGTGAAACAATGTTTATGTTTTATTGCCCATCTGTATCTCACTTTTTGTGTGTGAATTATTTAATCATGTGACAAACATCTGGGAGAAATATTTTTGGCTTAAAGTTTCTGTAAATCTCATTAACAGTGGTTTAAGCTAAGAAGGGTTTCTTTTTTTCTTCATATAAACAGATACCTTGAATCAACTGCTGCTTGTATTGATTCAGCAGCTCAATGATATCATGTTTGCAAGGTGACTGTCCCAGCTTCAGCCATCCCATCCTTTTCTAAGGCAGGAAGAATGAGGTAAAGTAATACGTGTGACATCTATAATCCTAATCACAAAACCCAGAAGATACTTGCTGGCAAGATTATGTCACATTGTCACCCCCATCCCTATCATTTTGCCAGTGATGCACAAAAAGGTTGATATCATTAATATACAAATAACTTTTACAAATCAATACAAAAAAGCCATACATTGTAATAGACAACTAGGCAAAGGGCCATGTAGTATTAATTGGCTAACTTACTAAGTTATCTTTTTATCTGTTAATCTTTTTGTGTACCATGAATGTTTGACACATATATTTTTGTAGCTTCTTGTTTGTAATTTAATTTTATTTCCATACACTGAAGACTTACTCTTTTAGTTAAGTTCATACATCTTTTATTCTATGGATTTTTCTTTTGTTCTGTGTTTGTGAAAGCCTAGCCTATTCCGAGAAAAGATTAATGATATTCTTCTTGATCTTTCATGGTTTCATTTCGATTTAAAATAGCTGGAATGTTCCCCTCTTTGACTTCTTACCTGAGACTGGGGCAGGAGTGATTTAGGAGTTCAGTGCCAAGGAATAAGGGAAACAAATTTAATCTACTACCACTGAGCATGGGAAAAACAATCCAGTCCTGCCAACTATGCAAAAAATATTTCATATTAAGATGTTTATTGGTGAGCAGTGGTGGCAGCTGGATAAGGTAGATTCTTGGGGCTTGTTTAAAGTCAATAAATGTTTTGTGGCAAACAGACCTCAAATACTTATGACAGAGAATATGAAATAGACACTTGGTTCAATTTAAAAAAATAAAAGGTGAATATGAACATACAAAAGGAAAGGGAACAGAGATTGATTTTGCAAGCAACCATGCAACAGAAAACCCTGTACGCCTGATATAGAGTCGAAAGGTTGCCGAGAGAGAGGCAACAGAAAGGTATAGCTGGAATTTCCCTCAGTATATTGGTCAAAAGTAGTTTTTATGAAGGCTTGAGAAAAAAAAACACCCTTTTTTGGAAGCTGTTTGGTATATTCCACGTTTTTCCTACAGTAAGATTAACCTAGGCATGAATATTCTCTGTGTCCCCAATGAAAAAACTTTAAGGTGACAGTCAAGTGACAGCCCAGTCCTGTATAATAATGAGAATATATACAAATATACAAGACATTTTAGGCTTCAGAAAAAAATATCTTCCCATATGTTTGCATCTAATCCCATCTGTCTTTGATATAGAAAGATGACAAATTGAAATTGAGAATGAATTTCCCAAATTATTTTTCTCTACTCCAAATAGAAACTACAGAATGGCCTAAAGAATAATCTATAAATTCTCACCCCCTAGGATGAAAAACATTGCCATGATGATATTTTCCAGTTATCAAACTATAAAACTAAATTTGGGAAAATAATTGTGACAGTGCAATATTTCTCCATTTTTAAATTGTCTTTTGGTGTTGGATCTGTTATTAGGGACTTGGGCTCATGGATGCTTTAACATAAATTAATAGATTAGCCTTAGAAGGGAGCTTTGCGTTCAATCCCTTTTTTTACTGAACTCTGCTCATCATTTGTTGCCCATGATGTTTGTTCCTTAAGACTTCAGTTCACCTCAGAGTTGGTTATTCATCAAGGTGAAGATTAAAAAAAAATCTCCAAGAACATCAGTTTAACTAATTTGTCCTCAATTGACCTACCAATAGTTGATTGGTGCTTCCTTCAATGTTTTAACCAAATATTTTCCTGGTTCCCGGTCATTTTAGTAAATTGCATGAATTGAGAGGTTTTTTTTTTTGTTTGTTTGTTTTTTTTGAGACAGAGCCTCAAGCTGTCCCCCTGGGCAGAGTGCTGTGGCATTGCAGCTCACAGCAACCTCCAACTCCTGGTCTCAAGTGAGTCTCCTGCCTCAGCCTCCCAAGTAGCTGGGACTACAGGCACCCACCACAACGCCTGGCTATTTTTTGGTTGCAGCCATCATTGTTGTTTGGTGGGCCCAGGCT
>CAUYTI010043153.1:0-60500 GCA_963575145.1 Galago senegalensis | reverse complement strand
CCAGCCACGTACACCTAAGGTGGCGGGTTCGAATCCCCAGCCCGGGCCCGCCAAACAACAATGACGGCTGCAACCAAAAAATAGCCGGGCGTTGTGGCGGGTGCCTGTGGTCCCAGCTAGGGAGGTGGAGGCAAGAGACTCGCTTGAGCCTAGGAGTTGGAGGTTGCTGTGAGCTGTAATGCCACGGCACTCTACCCAGGGGGACAGCTTGAGGCTCTGTCTCAAAAAAAAAAAACTTCTGCGTGAATGTTCATAATAGCTGTATTTGTAATAGTCAAAACCTACTAGACAACTAGACGTCAAAACAACTAGACGTCATTGAAAGAATGAATAAACACATCGTACATCGACACTACAGAATACCACTCACCAATAAAAATAATTTAGATAGATCGACAAAGAATTGCACTGAGTGAAAGACAATGCCAATCCCTAAATGTCACAAGGTAAGGTTCTATTTATGTAACATTCTGGAAATAACAACTTTATAGAAATGAAGAACAGATTAGTGGTTGTCAGGGGTGAGGTCCAGGGGTGGGAGGGAGGTAGGTGTTGCTGTCTATAAAAGAGCACCCTAAGAGATCTTTTATTTTTAATCAAATCATAGCTGTGTACATTAATGCAATCATGGGGTACAATGTGCTGGTTTTGTATACGATTTGAAATGTTTTCATCAGACTGATTAACATAGCCTTCAAGGCATTTTCTTAGTGATTGTGTGAAGACATTTATATTTGAGATGATGGAATTGTCCTGTATTTTGACTGTGTCGACGTCAGCATCCTGGCTGTGATATTGTACTGTAACTTTCTGAGTCTGCCTTTCGGGAACTGGGGGAAGAGTCTCTGTATTGGTTTCTCACTGCTACACATGAATCTACAATTCTTTGAAAATATAATAACACATTCGCTCAAAAAAAATTTAAGTTATTCCACATTAGAGTCTGTCAGATTTTCCCTTGCATCTCCACACCTTCCTCCAGGCCATACTTAATGTGCAAGTGGTAAAAGTTGACCATTTCCATCCACTTACTGTTTTAAGCAGTTGTCTTTTCTCTGCTTCTTTCCATCTGTCTAAATATAGATTGGTGTGCTTCTGCTTCCATTGTTGTTCGTGGACTTAAAGCATAAAATGGCTGAGTAGAGAGCAAAAAAAGAAGGAAAAGAAGACTTTTTCCTTTCAAAGGGGAAAAAATTAAATAATCAGAAACGATTTCCAAAAAAAAGGTTTTTTTAAACTTTACCCTGTTGGCCCCACCCCCTCAACCTCCCACCGTCCTGAAACCATTCTGCAGGGGCGGGGGTGGGGGGATTGCTGGAGAAGGACATTTTATCAGTTCAGAAAAAGCACCTGTCATTTTATTTTCCTTGCCCTCCATTCCTCCTCATTCTTGCTTACCTATTTATAACTGAACACAGCAACAGAAAATGAAGACAGGATTGGCCAACTGAAAAATAATACCTTCAAATACCCTTCCTAAATGAGGATTTGCAACTGGATTCCGCCCAAGCACCAGCAGGGAGTATATGCAGATGAGTTGGCAGAGGACCACGTGGGAGGAAAGATACCAGCGCGGGGACAGGCTGGGGCTGGTTTGGAATCCATACGTTGAACTGACTTCCCATTTTGTAAAATATTTTGTACACTGGCTATTCCCTAAATGACTTCTGGGTGACTTGGGTGGTAATAGGAAGATAAAGACGTGTTAGTGGTGAAAAAAAATCTGACTTAAAAGAAATACTGAAATGTTGCTTAGTTGGAAGTCTTTTAGATTTATTTCCATCTAACACATGGTTATTGATTCCAGCCTATAATCTGGTGTATAATCTGGCGAAGGGACATGAAGACCGTGACACTGGCTTGCTATTTAAAACAAGGCAACATGTTGCTGAGTCCTTGTCAGCTTTCTGAAGCTGAACATCATGTCCAGTGCTTTGCAAAACCCTTCAGATCCTCCAGTGATAACTTTAGTAAAAAATGTCAGCACGAGCCAACTCAGTTGTCTGTAGACCAGCTCATTTTACATTTAAATTCGAAGATAAATTTACAGTGACTTAGAATCATGCTTACCACATTCACAACCTCTCAGCTGCACAGCTGGACTTTAGTTAATGCTAAAAGGAAAACTGGATTGTAGGTAAACATTATATCATGTCCGGGCAGTGATTTGTAGCAATTTCAAGCTACACCTAGATCTCTTGTACTTTTATGAGTCTTATTATACTTTATTATTGTTATAATTATTATCTACTCACAACGATGACTACCATTTATCAGGCCCTTTTCGTGTGCCAGCCGCTGCAGGAAATGTAATTTAATCTTTGCATTACCCTGTCAGGTAAGCCTCATCATCTTCATTCTAGAAATGTGGAAGCTGAAACTTGAGAGGGCAAGGGGTGTTTGCCCAGGACTCCACAGCAGGTAAATATGAGAGCCAGGATCTGGAACCCAGACAGTACCATTCTCATTCCACTTAAAAACAGAGAGTGACCCCGGCTCGGCACCTGTAACTCAGTGGTTAGGGTGCAGGCCACATACACTGGGGCTGGCCCGGGTCGGCTAAACAACAATGACAACTACAAAAAAGGGCGGCGCCTGTGGCTCAAAAAGGTAGAAGACCTGCCCCCATATGCTGGAGGTGGCAGGTTCAAGCCCAGCCCCTGCCAAAAACTGTAAAAAAAAAGCAGCCGAGTGTTGTAGCGGGCACCTATAGTCTCAGCTACTTGGGAGGCTGAGGCAAGAAAATAGCTTAAGCCAAGAGTTTGATGTTGCTGTGAGTTGTGACACCATGGCACTCTATTGAGGGTGACATAGCAAGACTCTATCTCCAAAAAGAAAAAAAACAAGGGTGATCCCTTATCAAGCTATGAGATTTGAGGTTCTACAATACTTTTGGCTTATGCTGTGGTTACTAGAGAAGGTCTTACTTTTCAGACAACTCTTCAGAAGTTATCAAACTTTGAAGACAATATATCTATATATTATATATGCTACACGTGTATGTAATATGCATAATGCATTGTGTGTATATACTATATAATGAATATAGTTTATATATTTGGAGTAACTCTTTAGATCTTGATTAGGGAATTTGATTTGAGATATTTTTAAGTAGAGTCATCAAAAATAATGTCACAGCAAATTTAGAAAAGTCATCATTAATGCTTGAAACATGGCATTTTAATTTACATTTTATAATGATTAAGATAAGATTTTCAACATCTTATGAAAACATACAATACAGTATTTTTACAAAAGAGTTAAGGAAATTGGGGCAAAGGGCAAATAAGGGCAGAGAAATCACCTGAAAGCAGGGCCAAGGCCACACGACGCGTGCTGGACAGCGTGCGTCATTTACTGCATCTCCTTTTAAAAATAAAACAGCACATCCCACTTTCCTAAAAATGCTGCTTCTTGATCAGGAATATCCATCTCTTTTACAGCACTGGAACTTCTTTCTTCTTTAATGCTTTGTTGCTTCTTCCCTGCCCTAGGGAATAGTCCACATGATTTTGTCCTTTTATTTTATTTTCTAATAGGCAGCCTTCCATAGCAGTTTGAGACAATGAAAGATCACTGAGCTTTTTAAAACAAATGATCACAAGGAGCATTTGAGGATTCATTTGTCAAGCGAGTTGGAACTTCTGATGTGGGCAAGATCATGTTTCCAATTCGGGCCTCGGAGCCATCAGCTGTGTGGCATTCTCCTATCTGCCTGGTGCTCACGTCAGTGCTGAGGCCTGTGGTATCTTTAGAAGCTCGCTGTGTACGCTGACACAAAGTGGATGAGTCGTCGTCATGGAAAACAGCTCACTTGGCATAGGGTTATGAAGCTGCAGCTTGGCAGCGGTAGACATGACCTCTCTTCTAAAAATTGCTATTGCCACTGTACACAGTGGACAGACTGAAAGGGAGACTCTCCTTTTTCCACTGACTCTTCCTTTCCTGGGAAGATGATGTAACGCACCCTCCATAAAACCACGGCTTCCGGAGTGAAAGCGTTGATAGGTTTCTTCACATCAGCACTTTAGATACGTGCGCTGAATATGATAAAGATGAAACGGAAAGGACTCTATACAGAATTGCACAATTTTAGATAAACTGTGAAGTGTCCGTGGCTTTCACTTTGTGCCACTGTAAATATAAAAAGAAATAATCCAAAACACTAGGCAGAACTGGGGAGGACGGGGAACCTAAAATTGTAAAAGCAAACTGCTAAACTTTTTTGTTTTTTTGGCCTTCAATGAGTTTTTAAAATAGATTTTTTAGAGAAATTTTAGGTTTAATCAAAAATGATGCAGAAAATACAAATCTCCCATATACCCCCTCCTCCTGTGGTTCCCCTATTATTACCATCTTGCATTGCTGTGTACATACATTGTGACAGATGGGCCATAGTAATACATTATTCACTTAAATGCGTAACTTACATTGGGAGTCACTCTTCTGTACATTTCCATGGGTTTTGACAAGTGCATATGCCTTGCATGCGCCACTACAGTGCCACACAGAAGAGTTTCACCACCCTGAAAATCCCCTGCTCTACCTGCTCATCTCTCCTTCTCCCCCTCAGACCCCAGCCTCTACTGGTCTTTGACTTTCTCTACGTTTCACCCTTTCCAGAATGACATACAGTTGGAATCAGACAGGATGCAGCCTTTCCAGACTGGCTTCTTTAACTTAGCAATAGACTGTAGTGTTTTAGATTATTGTCATGCCAATATTTAAGGCTCTTCCATGTCTTCCTGGGCCTTGATAGCTCTTTCTTTCTTTATCTTTTTTTCTGCAGTTTTTGGCTGGGGCTGGGTTTGAACCCACCACCCCTGGCATATGGAGCTGGCACCCTACCCCTTGAGCCACAGGCACCGCCCCAGCTCATTTCTTTCTATTGCTGAATAATGTTCCATCGGGTGAATGAGCACAGCGTGTGCAGGAGCTGCCTGTTCAAGAAGCCATCCGTGCAGCAGGAGCTGTTCCTGGGAAAAGCTGCACGTGGTGGACTCTGTCCAGCAAGCACTCTGGAGCCGGAAAGCAAAACCTTTTCCCTCCTGCACATTCTACCTCATGCTCTCCACTGACAACACTTCATATCATGGGAGCTGGCAAAGAAAACTATCTAAAAGGCCCCAGTTCATTTTCATAGACCAAGCAAAAAGGATTGTTTGGAGGCCACCAGGCTTTACATCAATAATCAGCATGACAATAATCTAACCTACCACAGATAACAAGACTCAGAGGCGAGAAACTAGGCAGCTGAAAGCTAATTACTTGTGAAAAGACTCACCCAAGCTCACTCTCTGGACCAAAGCACTAGTTCTGCTAGACCAGTGAGTCCAAAGTGGCCACCTGAAATCTACTATGCCAAAACCACCGTAGGGGCTTGTTACAATGCAGATTCCTGGGCTCCAACTGGTGGGCTTCAGGTGGAGCAGAAAACTTCATCTAGAATGGAGAAAGGCTCACAGGATCCTACTCTGCTAACTTACTATTATCAAAAAATGGTGTTATTTCCCTACTTTATATCTGCTGCAAAGAAAGCCCAGTTGGGAAGGCATTTAGGTTTCGAATCAGCGGCCAAAGAATGGAGAAGGGCGCTTATGCTCCTTGAGTGAGGAAGATGTGGGGGTTTTAAAGAGTTAGATAGAGGACCGAGACGTGTGTGAGCAGATAACGGCGTGGGGTCTCAGACACAGTTCACATACACACACTTCTTCACGTCCACAGATACAGAAAAAGACAGTGATCTCTTTTCAGGTGAGGGGATTTTTTAAAATATAATAAGATGTTAATAAGCCGAAGCTAACTGGAGGTCACCTTCTCTGCTCTGCATGAGTTTTGTGTGGGTCTAAACTTCCTCTGGCATCCCAGGGGGTCATGTGGCTATCTGTGGCCTCTGGCCATCTGGTGTCCTTGAGCAGCTGTGCCTCTAGATAAAGAAACTAAAGAAAAACTGTTAAAAGAAAGAAAGAAAAGAGAAGGAAGAAAAAGTGCTAAAGTTTTCCATTTGCTTTGTCAGGACCCATCCTGGTGACATTAGGACACTAAAGTTTAAGGTTCAGGAGCTCTGTTGGAGTCGGGACCTGTTTTATTCATTGTGTGTCCTTGACTCTTGGCCCAGCATCTGGGTTTTATAGGGTGCTTCTGTGGGCTGGCTGATTCCTGGCTTGGTAGGGTGGCTGAGTAATCTGACTCACACGCAGCCAGCTGAGACTGGTTATAGGCTGCACTCCCACCATACTGATGGTGTGTGGCTGGTGTCGCTGGTAAAACCCAGCAGGGACCCATCCTCACTGGGATAGCAGATAATATTTTACAAAGGTCACTGCAGCAGTGTCTCCCATCCCACGTGCCTCTCATAACGTGACCTTGCCACCCTCCATCAAGAGGAGTGTGTCCCACCCTGAATCCAGGCGGGCTTGGGACTTGCTTGTAACTGACAGGATGTCAACAGGGATGCTCTGTAGGGCTAACTTAAAATGGCAATGCAAGTTCTGCCCTGTTCCCTGAGACTTTCGCTTCTGGAGCCTTGAGTCTCCATGTAGAAATAAAACTACCCGGATGCCACCACACTGTAGGGAAGTCCAGGCCACACAGAAAGTCCCTGTGTGGATTCTCCAGTCTACAGCCGTAGCTGAGGCTCCACCCAACAGCCAGATCAACCACCAGACAAGTGAGTGTGATGTCTCCAGCGATTCAAGTCTCCAGACACTGACTCACTTCTAGGCATTAAGTCTTCTCAGCTGAGGCCTTGGGGCCATCCCACTGCCTCGTCCAAATTCCTGACCACAGGGTCTGTGAGAGGACTAAGATAGTTGCGATAAGCTGCTTAGTTTGGGGATGATTCGTTATGCAGCAATAGTAACGGCACCAGGTTGCAAAGCACTTCTGGGTCAGAATCACCTGGTCATGTCATCCTACAACTTATATCACTGAAATACATGACTGACACTTTCACCTTCCCTGAGCCAACATTCTCCCCACATTCAAATCTAAGAAGGACAGCACTGAATAATCAGCTGTGCCACAGCAGTGTCCAGGCACTGGCCAGATGACCTTCAGCAAGCCTCTCCATCTGGAAGGTCGAATGGAATCACGGGAAAGAGGAAATCATTAGGGACCCACAAAACCTGGGCTCAAAATAGGTTCCTATCTGTTGTCTGCGTGGTCTTCAACAATGTATTAACTTCTCTGAGCTTCAGTTTCTTTACCTCTGAAACAGGATTATCTAATAACATTCCCAGCCTTGGGATGCTGATAAGGGAGGTGTGAGGGCTGTAAAGCATTCTGTAAAGCTGTAAGACAAACTGGGAACAGTTGTTACATCTTCCCACTGAGGACTGCTTCAAGAAAGTGAGAGAGAAAGTAAAATAAGGTCACAATGTACCTAGGCAATTTAGGATACCCTCAGAAAAGGTAAAGCAAAGCAAAACGTCCTCTATAGATTTTCTTTCTTCAATTTCTGAGCGCCTGGCAGACTCAGGTGCTCATTGCTTCCCTATTAGGGTCAGAGGAACTGGGCAGTGACAGCAGCACCACTTCACCATCCTTCCCTGCAATCCTGTTTACACCAAGTCTTATGCTGCTTTGCTTTGAGCAAGCTCCTCTTCTGCTGAAGGGTTTCCTTCCCTAACGCTCCCACTTCCAAAACAAGCCGATGGTTGCTTTGCAAAGAGTCATTGCCGATTCAGATTCCTCAGATAAGTAAGCTCCCAGTCTTCTTGGGATCTTCCATTTCAGTTTCATGTCCAAGATGCAGCAGGCCTCGTCTGCTCCTGTCGCCCAGAGAATTTAAATACTGGTGTTCTATTTTCTATTTGCACAGCTGAAAGGACCCTCAGAGCCCAGCCAACCCCATCATTTTCCTAACGAGAGAACTGAGACCTGGGAGAGGAGCAGGCCCACACCCAGGTGTCACAGCACATTACAGAGCAGAGCTCCTCTCGCCATAAATAGCTTCTCCCAGTCATTCCTGCATGGAGCATGTGTTCCAGACTCACATGCCCAGCAGCCTGCTTGACATCTCCAGATGGATGACTAAGAAGTTTCTTAAACTTCACTTGTCCAAGAACTCTTGATTCCACCCACCCGAATGTGTTCCTCCTCCAGTGCACCCAGTCTTGGTTAACTGGCCAATTGCCCAGGCTAAAAATCCCAAGAGTCATATTTATTTTTTTCTCTCACTTCCTATATCCAATTTACCAGCAAGTCCTGTGGCTCTGCCTTCAAATCCAGTCGGAATTTGCCTACTTCCTACCACTTCGATGACTCCAGGACACCATCTCCTCTCCCTGGGGCTCCTCCCTCCCTGGACCTCTGCCTGTCCTTCTTAATTTTTTTCTCCAATTAGTAGACAGAGTGAAGTTTTAAAACTGTAAATCAGACCAGGTCACTCCTCTACTCAAAGGGCTCCAGTGGCTGCCTATCTCAAAATAAAACCCAAACTCCTTGCCATATTCTTTACGCTCCTCCGTTACGGGCCCTGACTATTTCCTGGACATCCTCTCTCATTACTGACTCTTTTTCTCTCTCTATTCTAATCTCACTGACCTTCCTGCAATTCCTGGACCACACCAAGCTCATCTCTGCCCCAGGGCAGTTGCACTTGCTGTTTCCTCTCCTAAAATGCTCTTCACTCACTTCTTAGCATGGGTTATATTACTTTATCCAGGTTTCTGATTAAAACTACCTTGACCCACTCTATCAATGAGTGTACCCCACTAGTCACTCCAATCCTTTATCCTGTATTCTTCTTTATAGGACCATCTCCATATGAAATTATACTACACATTAGTCCCTGTGCTTGTTTACGGTGTGTTGTCACCACTGGTACTTACATCCCATGAGGAAGGGATCTTTGTCTTGGTCTCTTGCTTTACCTATGGTGCCTAAAATAATATTTAAGGCATATCAATCACATACCACAGTGTCTATCACAATATTGATTAAAAATGAATGAGTGAATGAATCAGAAAACTAATATATAAAACTTGGGACAATTCAAAACTTTTTGAGCAACAACTGTTAGACTTCGCACATCACGTTCACATGTATCATTTTCAGCACATGGTTCATGCAGAGGCAATTTTACCTGTGATGGATTTGCCAAAGGGCCACAGTGCTTACAAAGAAGAGAGAGAATGAAATATTTTAAATGCATTTAGTGCAAGGAGCACCAGCTGGAGCTCTTGGTGGGCTCCTTGTCTTCCTCTGGCATATTTATTTATGTACTTACAGGCTTAGACCTTGGCACATTCCCAGGATATGTAGATCCCAGCAGAAAGGTGGGTCAGTTCCAAGCAGTTAAAACATTCCATCTGTGAGACACGATGTAGAAAGTCTCTCCAGAATCCACTCACACAGAGGACCTCCAGGAATTCCCTGGCAGGAAGGAATCAGACCTGCAGGGGGAGCTGATGGCATGCATCCATTCTGAAAAACCTTGGAAAACAGGGGGTCCAGAAAGTTAGCTATTCCTTCAAGTGGAACAGATTAAAGAGGTCATTAAACTTTATAAACATCCAAGATGTTCTCTTGCTCCTGCCAGAGTCTGAGAAATTGAAAGATTCTTAAGACTCAAATCTCAAGCGGTCATATTGGGGTTATTGCAGCTTGTATAAGGCAGGATTTTACCTGAACTCTGGGACTGCTTCCTCTTTGTGTACAGATTTGAATGTCCCTCATCACTTTGTCTACAGACATTGCCAAGGGGTGGCTCCAAAGACTGGTTAAGAATGACCAGGAAACACTGTCAAAATTCTGCCTGGAAAAACATAATAAGCCACCTCTCAGCATCATGTAGAAACTTTGGTGGATTTAAGAGAACCTCAGAACTTCACCTGCAAACAAGAACAAAACAATGTGACCTTTGTGTTCAGAGATCTGAAAATACTAAACAAAACGAAAATCATTCTGTTAATATTTCATTTACAAAACTATAGCAAGGTCAGAATTAATTTTCAACTCTTGCTTCTAACTTCACACTAGTAACTTCATGAAGCTAGTCTTTTCTGTGGGTCATAACATTTTGCCTACCCTCAAACTCCAATCCTCCAGGAAACTATTGAAAATGATGGTAAGTCCTATCTCCAGCCCTGCTCTCACCCTAGCAAGGACCAGAGTAGTCAGAACGCCAGGGGGACAGTTCCCCTCAGTGTGGCGTCTCTGTTCCATCTGGGAAAGGGTGCGTTTCTCCCTGCGTACAAGGCCAGGAGGAGACTTTTGCTTCAGAGCAACCGGATGGCGTGACCCTCCAAAGGCAAATCTCTGGGTCTCCCCAGTGTGACTTCAGCATTTCCTTTTCAATTTTGTGAACCCCTGGGCTTCCCTCACAAGGTCTTAACATCAGAAAAACAGTCTACAGAAAAAAATAAACAAACTTTGCAAGATTGCTCATTCCTCATCCCCACCATAACATGCCTGTCAGCGTATCCGCTGTGTCCTCAGATCTCACCCAGCCGTGACTACAAAAGAAGGATGTATCTACGCTGTAGGGACACAGAGTCTCCACCTGCCCAAGAGGGCAGGAAAATCAGGCTCCTTTTCTAAACTCCCCTCCTGAAATTCCAGATTTACTTAATATTCTTTACATAATTAACTGCTCTGAAAGGATACATCTTACAACCAAGATCAAAAATTAAAAACACCATTCTCAGAGTAGGTCCAGTTGGAGGGGTTGGCTGTTACGAGTTGTCTGACCCTCAGCCCCCAGGCGGGTGTATACACAGGTGGACCCGCTCATCCAGTCACCTCCTCTGTGGAATTACGTGCATTGGTGCCATCACACACTGCTCAACTGATGTGGGGCTCCCTGACTGTCATTCAAGATGTCTTTGAGTGAGTCAAGAAGTTAGTTACATGTCAAAGATTGCCTCTCACATACCAATACAATAAGATGCAATACAAATTGCCCAATCATTGTGGTATATCTTAGATTTTTCTAAGTTAAGCAAGGTTAATGTAGTCAGTCCTTGACTGAAAAGTGACTGTTCCTTGGACTCCAGAACAGCCACTTATCGAAATCTCCTGACTGATCTTCAAGAAAATTGATGGGCTCGGTGCCTGTGGCTCAAGCGGCTAAGGCACCAGCCACATACACCTAAGGTGACGGGTTCAAATCCCCAGCCCAGGCCCGCCAAACAACAATGACGGCTGCAACCAAAAAAATGGCCGGGCGTTGTGGCAGGCGCCTGTAGTCCCAGCTACTTGGGAGGCTGAGGCAGCAGACTCGCTTGAGCCCAGGAGTTGGAGGTTGCTGTCAGCTATGATGCCATGGCACTCTACCCAGGGGGATAGCTTGAGGCTCTGTCTCAAAAAAAAAAAAAAAGAAAATTGATGGTAATTCCACTAATATGCAATTCAACTGAGGAGAGGCATGGGGATTAAACTGGGCATAATCCTGATATGCTAGTCAATTGTGAAGGCCCAGTCACCTGGTACTGGCATCCTTGGCAAAGCAGTGTGGAATGCTTAAGAATCTTTGGGGGGCAGCCCCTGTGGCTCAGTGGGTAAGGTGCCAGTTTTATATATCGAGGGTGGCGGGTTTAAACCCAGCCCTGGCCAAACTGCAACAGCTTCTAGGCTTTTCTTTGTCCCTCACTTAGCCAAGCCACCTAGTCTTGGGCCCAATTTCCATATCTGTAAAATAAAGGGTCTGGGCTTGGGGATCACTTCTTCCTTTCAGATTGGGCACTCATGCTAATGGTAAGTCTCTGTCACTGTGCACAAGGGTATTTCAGGATAATGATGATTAGAACAGCACTTTGGACTAAGGCTACCCAAGTAGATCATCACCCAAAAAGTGACTTCTTCCTGCCCAATGTATCAGCCTTTCCCAACCTCATTCTTCTCCTGGCCTTGCAGCTCTGATGTTTAGTTCTGTCTTCCTCAGCCCCCTCCCTTCCTAACGGCCTCTAAGGCATAACATTAGGTGGCAGGACGAAGTCTCTGGGATGGAAGAAACGGGAGGGCAGGTGAACAACGGAAAGGAAGAGGGACAGAGGGGAATCTCTTGGGATAACTAGGGGTGGGAAAGGCAGGTGAGGCTTAGATCCCCGCTGTCCCCAGGTCTTGTCAGCCTTCTCCCATGTACTGTCAGCATACATAGGCACGTGAAGAAGAGAGGCTGCTTGGTAGTGAACGTGGTACAGGCTGTAGTCGGACCTGTTGCACCAATGTTTTCCCTAACTGCATCCAGAAGGGTATGTCATGTCCTTAAGGAACTCTGAGATTCTTCCAGATCTTTCACTCATGCTAATGGCAAATCCTATGATGGTGTACACAGATATCCGATGAGAAGGAAAATTGGACATGCACTTTGGGAAGGGCCTATCAGGCTCGAGGAGAGTACTCTGGTGTGTGCCCCCCCCCCCCCGCCCTCAGGAGCTTCCTGTCAATTTCTTCATTCATGATATACTCACTCACTCATTCTTCCGTCATCCTCCTCTCTCTCAGTTCTCAAAACAAACATTACATTTTGGGACTCTTCTATCAGCATTTGCTTTTTCACATTTTACTTTGTCACCAGTGAATGTTGAATACATGAATGGAAGAAGAAAGTATGTCATATTCTATCAGGAAGAGGACTGGCAGCAAAGAAGTCACCAGACCATCCTCTCCCTTCAAAAAGTAAACATAAAAAAAACAAAAACAAAGCAAAAAAAACCAGGTATGCAACTCAATGAACTTAGAGCATTTACAATGACAAAAATAATCTTGGGATTATTTTGTCAGTGCAGGGAAAATAACCATAGCTGACATTTTTGTGTCATTGATAATGATAGCACTGCATTCCAGTCGTCAAGTGTGCTGCTAGAAAGCTTTAGGTACCCTGTGTACCTAATACATATACATTGTCTCATTTGTTTATTATTTTTTTTAGAAACAGGGTCACATCCTGTCATCCAGGCTAGAGTGCAGTGGCACAATCATAGCTCACTGTCAGCTTGAATTCCTAGGCTCAAGTGATCCTCCTGCCTCAGCTTCCTAAGAAGCTTGGACTATAGGCACGTGCCACCATGCCAGCTAATGTTTTAATTTTTTTTTTTGGTAGAGACAGGGTCTTGCTATATTGTCCAAGCTGGTCTCAAAGTCCTGGCCTCAAGTGGTCCTCCCACTTTGGCCTCCCAAAGTGCTAGGATTATAGATGTGAACCACCATTATCTTATCTAATCTTTACGATGACCCTAAGAGGTAAGAATTATTCCCATTTTTATATATGAGAAAACTGAGGCTGAGAGGTTAAGTCACTTTTAGAAAACAGCACAGCTGGTAGGTGGCAGCTAGAATTCAAAGCTAGGTTGGCTTAACCCTCAAAGCGTAGCCTCTGTCCCCTGTTCTGTCTTGCCACTGGCAGCAGCAGTGTGTCTGATCCAGTATGATAAATGATGTTCCCACTAATGATCTTGAATCATCATTTCATTTCCTAGTCTCAGAAAGTGCAAAGATGTGTACTATCATTTGGATCCAGGGGCCTTCCCAACTGGTCAAAATTAAAATGTTTTAATTCTTAATTGGTTACTCTTCAACTACCTGGAAAATTCACTTATATGGAGATTTTATCTTCATCAGGAATAAATGTGGCATTACAGTAGTTTTCTTGAGATTCAACCACGAGAAACACAGAATATCAAGCACAAATGCACCATGACTTTAAATTAGATAAGGGCAGTATATTCTGGTTTGCTTCCAAAACATTTAAGAAATCATGTCCCAGACTAGTTCAGCCTTTTTGAGCCATAAAAATATATGGGCCTATTGGATTTAGAGAATAATCTATAATAACTCAATCCAAAATCCCTCTCCTGGGTTCCTGTCAAAGCCGAGTCACTAATTTTTTATACTTATAAATAGGATAATGTCCTCCCCAAAATGTTTTCCTTTCTATTTGCCCTGGTGATGGTTGAGCCACTGCTCTGCCTCAAAACAAAAGGTCTGAAGGCATCAGACTCCTTTTGGCTCCCTCCTCCCCAATATTATGCAATTAAAGGTACTTGAAAGTAAAAATTGTTGGCTCAGTGCCTGTGCTCAGTGGTTAGGGCGCCAACAACATAAACTGGGGCTAGTGGGTTCGAACCTGGCCTAGGCCTGCTAAACAACAATGACAACTACAACCAAAAAATAGCTGGGCATTGTGGTGGGTGCCTATATTCCCAGTTACTTAGGAGGCTGAGGCAAGAGAATAACTTAAGCCCAAGAGCTTGAGGTTGCTGTGAGCTGTGATGCCACAGCACTCTACTGAGGGCAACATAGTGAGACTCTGCCTCAAAAAAAAAAAATCACAAGAATGGAGAAATAAGAATCCTATGTATTGAATTCTGATATGAGGTCGTTTAAGTCCTAGTAATTGGACTTAATTACTTAATTAGTGGTGGGGGATGGGAAGAGCTGAGAAAGGGAAGGAGGAAGGGGGTGAAGGGGTCAAGTTATGTGGTTCACCTTTTGGGGGCAGGACACAAATATAAGAGGGTCCTTATCTAACAGAAGCAATGAATGTAACATGCTTCTAGGTACCCTCAATGAATTCCCAACAATAAAAAAAAAGGAAGTAAAAGTTGTAAATTCAGAGGCAGACCTCAGGGCTTCAAACATACTAAATGGTAGTCTTCTTTTTCTCCCTTAATGTTGCCATCTGAGAGTCAATGTTATTTATTAGACCTTCATGTTATGTTGTATTCTTTTCCCTCTGAGCTAAGAAAGAAGTGAGACAGGCTTAAAACACAAATTTGGGGTTAGAAAGAGTGCCCTGACATCTCAGCACTGTCCCATCCCTTCTCAACAAGTTGCTTTGCTTTTTTGAGCCATATCTGAAAATTGGGGTTATGATCTCTCCCTTCTCCATTCTTTCTTCTCCCTCTTTCCCCTTCCTTGAAAAACCTTGCCACACCAGAAAAGGCCTGAGCTCGAACAGAAAGCTTTTAGCATGGTACTTCTTATATAGTAAGAACTATTCTCATTTTTTATTCTAATTATTATTCTTTAAAAATTTTATCTATTTAGTTATTTTTGAGACAGAATCTCACTCTTTTGCCCTGGATAGAGTGCCACGGTGTCATAGCTCACAGCAACCTCAAACTCTTGGGCTCAACAGATCCTCTTGCCTCAGTCTCCTCAGTAGCTGAGATTACAGGCACCCACCCTGATGCCTGGCTAGTTTTTCTATTTCTAATAGAAACAGAGTCTCACTCTTGCTCAGGCTGGTCTTAAACTTCTGAGCTCAAGGGATTCTCCTGTCTTGGCCTCCCAGACTGCTAGGATTACAGGTGTGAGCCACCACATTGGGTCAGTTATCCTAATTATTAACAGAGGGCCCAGTTGGTTGGTTCACAGGAAGACTGAAGGTCCAGCAATGCCCACCAAAGACCCCAGCATGGCCATCAGAAGGAGACTCCACAGTTTAACTGGCATAAGTTATAGAGTATCAGTTGGCTTTGATAATAGTCAATGCAGTATATTAAATAGTGTCCCCCCAAATTTACATAGCCTGGACCCTCAGGATATGACCTCATTTGGAAATACGGTCTTTGCAGATGTAATTAATTAAATTTCTTGAGATGAAATCATTTTGCATTTAAAGTACCCCTAAATCAATGACTGGTGTCCATGGAAGAAGAGGAGAAAGCACAGAGAAATGAGGGGAGGGTCATGTGAAGACAGGCAGAGAGTGGAGTTAAGCTGTCCTAAGCCAAGAAACACATGTGTACAAAAGTTTCATAGGAAGGACGGAGCCTGTCCTATAGCCTTTGAGGGAGTATGGCCCTGCTGACACCTTGACTTTGGACTTCTAAATTCCAGAACTGTGAAAGAATTAAATTTTTGTTTATTTAAGCCATCCAGTTTGTGGTAATTTGTTCTGACAGACCTAGGGAACTAAAACAATGATTCTCTGGTTTTTGACCTGAACATTCTGGCTGTGTCTTGCATTTGCTATAAAGTTTGAAGCATGATCCTCTGAATAGCAAATGCTAATGCCCTGAATGAACTCCTGCTACCTGAAGAGGGATTTTGAGGAAGAAGGGAACAACCTCCCATCACAACCACACAAACACTGCCTGGAAGATTAAGACCAGATTTCCTAGTGTGTCCTTAGCTACTTGCAGTGGTCTGACCAGCCCAATCCTTCTAGGGTCAGTTTAGTCGGATTAGGATTCACCCCATACCTCCTCCAGGAAGCACACCCTCATCCATCCTATATTAGCAAGGATGCATTTGGTTGAAAGTTCAAAAATAACCAACTGACTGACTTAGACAATGCGGGAACTTACTGTCTGGCGTGCCTGAAAAGACAAGAATAAGAATGGTGTTAGGTAAGGAATATTCTGGCGGTTCAGAGATTATTTTACCTCCTCGTTCACTTATTGCAGTTACCTCATGGGAGGGCTGGCTCACCTTGGGGTAACAAACCCACTTTCAGCAGCTCCTTGAGCTTCTTCCTTCCTGTCCAACTCAAAGACTCACCCCATCTTCCTTCCTCCAGCATTCTCAGCTGAAGACTTAATCTTCACTCTGATTGGTCCAGCTTGGGGTGAACCTGAGCCAATCATCATGCCCAGAGGCATAACGTGCACTGACTGGCCAATCCGGGTCACGTGTTTAACATCTGGCCCTCGGAAGGAGGCTTGGTTTCCCCAGAACCACATGGTTACCCAAATAGGTGGAAGCAGGGGTTTTTGGAAAGAGATCAGGAGGAATGAATAGATGCTGAGAGATAACTGTCAAATGCCCATTGCACTCACTGCCTCATCTATATGCCTAAATCATTTGTCAGCACTTCTACTAAGGGACTGGTTTGTATTGTCATAAATTATATTTTATTCATGTACCTTCCTCTGAAAACTGCCAGTTCCTTGAGTCCAGAAACTATCTTTAGGTCCCGAGTTAGCCTTTCTAATTGTTGGTGTTTAATAAAGTTTTGTTGAAGTGAATTACATTTAAAAAAAAAATTGTTTTCAGACTTTCAAATTCCCAAAGGATCCTGTTACGTTGTTTTCCGCATGTTGGTTAATCCCTTCTCCAGTAAGCAAGGCTAATCACAGGCGGCAGAAAGGCTCTCACGTGCTGTAACCTGATACATTTAGAACATTCTAGTCATTTAAAAACGAAGTCAAATGTCCCCTGCATTTTTCATGCGTGAATGTGTGCATAGTTATAAATAGAAATGGAAAAACACTAGGCTATGTGGACTCAGTTGTCAGGGGACTTGGATTTGGCCCCCCAAATATAGCCGGCTGACAATTTGCCACAGGCATGGTTTTTCCACACAGTTCATTTCATACATTCATACATTCTGAGCAGCCATCCTGAATATTTGTCCAACAGTATATTTTTTCCACTTTGTCTTTTGGCCAAATATGTGGCTTTTTCTTTAAAAAGAGATGAGAATCTCAGGCACAGATAAATATATACTCTGGCGCTTGGCTATAATATGATTCTGTATAGGCAATTCTGTCTCATGTCCGTGGGAGTGTTTTAACTTTGGAAGCCTCCGGAAGGCCTCTGTCTCACATGCTCTCTCCCATAGCCTGAGCCAATGGCAGGAACCCTGAGGAGAATTTCAGGGAGTGGAAAACAGACACAGTTTTCTGTTAAGTAGAACTAGACAGAAAGGGCAGCTCAGTGAGGGGTTTCTTGAAACAGTGGAGCTCTGGAAAGCCTTCACTTTGGATCTGTCTGGTGACCACCACAATGTTACCATCAGTCCTGGAAATTACCCAGCCAGGACTGTCACACTGTTGTTCTGTCTCTGCTTCTCTCTCTTCCTCTCCTCATCTCCAGACCCCGCCCGGGTTCCCAAGTCCAGCCTCACTGCCGGATTTGACACGTCTGATTATAGATACAGGCATTTTCCAGTGGATGGCTGGCCCATGTCTGAAATGTCAGCCAGATCTCAGAGTCTGAGATCAGAACAGACTTTCCCGTGGGTACCATGTAATTAATGAGGGTTTAGATTCCCAGGCTAGACCACAGAAACCTATGTAATCCAGATGTACTAATGACGTCCCGGGTGAGGGTTTGGGTTAGCTTCCACAAGGGAACAGACCTGACTGGCTTCTTCATTTAGCCCTTGACCCTTGGCTCTTCCATCTTCTTGCTGCCACAGATGCGAAAGGGATGGATGCCTGGAGATGAGTCATCATTTGAGCACCAGGGGAGCAAAAGCCATTGAGTAGCCACGACCACTAAATCTCTTCGAGAAGTAAAAAGAAAAAGAAAAGAGAACCTATTTGAACAATCTACTACAGGCAGCTCTCTGCCTAATGAGGCAGAGCATAGCGCCAAATTGATTCAGGATCGATCTTTCCATAGGTCCAGGTGCATTGACCCCTGATTTTAAACAGCTAGGGGCTGAGCTATCTTGATCTCACAGAGGCCACTGATTAGCTCTGCTACTCCTAGCTTCCCCCCCTTGTGAGGCCTGGTTGGGAGGTTGTGCTGGGAAGAAGGAACCATGAAAACACCTGGTAGGTTAATTAAGAGTCTAAAAGGGGGCAGCTCAAAGGAGTGGGGCACCGGCCCCATATGCCGGAGGTGGTGGGTTCAAGCCCAGCCCTGGCCAAAAACAGCAAAAAAAAAAAAAAAAAAAAAAGATAGAGAGAATGAGAGTCTGGAAGGAAGGGCAGGAGAAGTTCTCAAGGGACATGCTTGTGTTTTGAAATAGGCGCAGAAACTAAAAGTGCTTCAGAAGAGAGGCTGTCCTTTTTCTCAGCTCTGGGGCAGTCCTAGCTCACCTGGCCATGCATGCTTTACTAGCAGTTTTCTTTCTGCCAGGAACTTGGAGCATTCAGAGTCCACACCAGCCCTCACTGAGCCAGGCCCCATCTCTCGGCTACTCAGGTGGGAGGTACCCTGACCTTTGGTGGCTTCAGCCAGGGCCACAGACTGGTTCTCAGCAAGACTCCGTGGGTAGCAAACAGAGCCCAGAGGCTTAAAGGGCAGGCCCGGATCTGTTCTGAGAGGCTGCAGCCCAGTCTAGAGCCCACTGTAACATTTGTCAGTGTGGTGGCAGCAGTTCTGAGAATTGTGTGCCTTATTTTGATCACACAGTTTCATCTTTCAGCAGCACAGGATTTTGCAACAAAGGACAGGGGCTCTGCTATGGTGGTGGAGAGAAAAGAGAGGGACCAGAAGAGATGTATAGTCAGGAACAATCTTGTTACCATTATTACTTTCAATAATTCTAATAATAGAGTCACTGTCATACCTTTTTTCCAGACCATTGTCACCTATATTGATTCATTTAATTCCCATGCTATCCCTCTGAAGTAGGACAGCTGGGACATTATGTGTTCATTTAAATGCTTTTAAAGAAACTGAGGCTCAGAAAGCATCACTGACTCCCTAGGATCACACAGAAAATCAGATGTGATCTCAAACTAAAAGTAACACAGTGTTACTCTCCAAAGAGGTGGGTCATGAGACTATAACGAAGGGACTATTTACTGAAGCATGCACAGGGTTAAGGGATCCCAAGAAGGGGTGGTGAAACCTCTGAGGCTGTCGAGGAGCAGAGAGGGAGTCGTTCCTGAACCCTAGTGCTGCGGCTGTAGCAGGAGCTGTGGGAGATACAGCCATTGGCAAACCCAAGGAATGAACACCCCATCCTCTTTCCTCCCAGCCCCTCCCATTTCCTGCTGGTGCCTCCCATTGGCCAAACCCAACCAGAAGCCAGAGAGCAAACAGGCTCACTGCCTGTGATCTGTTAGGTCAGCTTTCCGCTGCTGAGAACCAGTGGAAGAGAATGCAGACAGATCCAAGGGGAAAATGGAAAATACCCAGCTACAAGCTGTGGACTATACTAGGGGTCCTATGTGATGGTTTCATGCCATCCTCGCCATCATCCTGTGTAGTAGATATGCCACCTCAGATTGCCAATTATAAGAAAGGGAGCTTTATTTAGCTAGCATTTAATTTGATTTCCACGAGGAGCTTCCACTCTGATGGGTAGCAGAAATTTTATCTCAGTCAGTTCATAGATTCTTTAGCCAATTCTGGATCTCGGCACATCTAACCTCTAAAAGAAATGTTTCCAAGGGGCTTCATGTGTGTCCACATGGCTTCCAGAGTGCCCAGCAACAGTTGCTGCTAGCCACACTTCCAGGCTGGCATTTCTCAAGGCATCCTCGTTCCCATTAGATCAAATTCATGAGTGCCTGGCTCAACGACAAGATCTCTCTAGGTCCTGTGCTCCAGGGGGCTGAGAACACATTGAGTCACTGAGCATAACATGGTGGTGTTAGTGGCATTGGTGCCACCTTGGTCCAGCTGGCATGCAGCCATCTCTCTTGTGCACCCCTCATGTGGACTTGTGGGGAACGCCTATGACACTTGCCACAGCAGAGTTCCACTCTGGAGGCAAGGCTGACGTCCTTGGGGTTGAACTCCCAAGTGGGTCTGAAGTTTCTGGGATGCCCATTCCCCTAGGGGTTTGATACAGGATCCTTCCCTCAGGTGACACGGCAGTATCCTGCTAACCTTATACCTCCTCTCTTCCTGCTCCTGCCTCCTACCCCCAGCCACTGACTCCAGCCTACGGAATCTTTAAGTAATCATTGGGATGTTAGAAATGATTCTGAATAATTAGATATGCTTCTATTTTCAAATCTATAGCTTATGCATAAACTTTATTCTTTAAGACTTTCAAGGATTAGGAGTTTGAAGCTCAAAAGCCTAGATGTTTGTAACGCAGAGCATTTTCTTTAAAAAAAAAAAACTTTTTGGTTATCTCTGCCATGACATAATTAGAAACTCAGAAATCTGGAACTCAAAATCTTCCATTTTGTTTGTCTGCCTTCTTCTGTGGCATCCCTTCTGGGGGGCAATAGTAAGCCTCAACTGTCCTCTGAAAAAGAAGGACCTTGAGTTATAGAAACTCCTAATTCAGAAAGAAAATAATTATAATAGTTAATGCAGAAATAGAATCCCCACGAAGCTAATGAAGCTTAAAGTTCAGGGCCCCTCACTTGCAAGGGTCCCCTCTGAGATCTTAGCAGGGACTCAAGCAATGGATTCACTGGCCACAATCAGTTACGACCACTGTCTGCTTCCACTCAGACTTCCTTTTCAACAGGCTTCTTGTGCTGGGTTGTGCGGTAGTGACTGTGGGTGTTTGGGCCTTGGCTGAGGGGAAGTTGGGCTGGGTGTACATGGAAAATCCCAGCAGGGTGAGAGCAGTGCATTCCCTCTGCTTTCGGGGGCTGTCCCCCATCCCTCTTGGCTGTACTCCTCCCCTACAGGCAAGGAGTTTTCAGGGCCAAAGGGACTCCTCTCACTCTGAGTCTCCACCTGCCTATTCTGCTCCTTCCCTGTTTCCTTCCCCAGGGTTCAGATTTGCACTTCAGTATGAAGCCACACCCTGTCCACTCCTGCTTCCTCATCCTGTCACTTTAACAAGTGCTACCTTTTACTCAGCCTGTAGCTCTCCCAACTCTGATGCCACTTCTGTCACCCAGAGGACCTGAACTGACACCATCCATATGGGGCGTGGCCTGAGAAAGCAGGCAGTAAGAGCGTGTGTGGGGTCTTGATCAGTTAGCAATAAGGGACCCATCTCAGGTGGTCTGTGGGGTAAACAGGAGTCCTAGAATAAGACAGCAACCCAACTTCTATACTTTTCAGTGATGTTGACTTGGGAGCCTGCTCCGACAGTGGGGAGAACCAAGAACTGGATGTCCCTGATGAATTTTTTTTTTTTTTGGCAGTTTTTGGCTGGGGCTGGGTTTGAACCCGCCACCTCTGGCATATGGGGCCAGCGCCCTACTCCTTTGAGCCACAGGCACTGCCTCTGAATTGTTGTTCTTGAGACTGCTCTGAACCCTCAAAGCTGGCCAGGATGGCCCACTTCTCCCATTAAGAGCTGGCTCTTTCTTCCCCACACCTTGAAAAGGCCTCTTCCCTACCAGGCAACAGGGGCCCTGGCAGATTCTGCCCCAACATCTTTTCCTGGCTGTCAAGCCAGTGACCAAGATTAAGTGGCCACATGACCCAGATGAGGACATACTGGGTTTGATGAGGGAGGACAGAAAAGACCCCGTAAAGTTGCTGTGAGAATTAGTTGCTATACCTGGGAGCCAAGGAGGGGCGAGGCTGTGAGGACACTTAGGAAAGTGGTGGGACTTAAGACCAGAGGAGGGAGATTATGGATTTGGAGACACTCTCTTGGGATCGAGGATTTAGCAGCTGGTGATGATGTAACTCATACCGAGAACTCCTTGAAGCCTGGAGAAAGGCAGGGCCCAAGCTGAGTGAAGCTGAAATGGCTGAACTGCACAGCAGATGGCAAAGGAAGTGGTTAAAGGCCAAGAGTAGTGGGCATCCTGGAGTGGCCACCTGAGGTGAGGCCAGAGACCCCCGAGAGGACACCTCATTCACCAAGGCCATCAGTGAGACTCAGTAGGGTTGTCAGTTGAGCAAATAAAAGTATAGGACAGTGAGTTAAAATTGAATTTTAGATAAACAACAAACACTCTTTTTTGGATAAGTAGGTCCCATGTATTGCTTGCAATAGGGTAGCAACCCAATGCTATAATCTTCCCTAGGAGAAAATGATGACACCGCAGAATGGCCCAGCTGCAGGAAAGTCCAGGTGGTGCAATGATTCAGGCTTTCAAAGAGTAATGGGAGATGTGGGCAGTGGGGTGGCACACAAAGGATGCAGTGGACAAGGGACGATTCCTGAGTACAAGCATGGCCTGTGCAGTATGTGGCACATACAGAACTTACACTTCATGTTGTTGTTGTTTTTTTTTTTTTTTTTAGACAGAGCCTCAAGTTGTCTCCCTAGGTAGAGTGCCATGGCATCACAGCTCACAGCAACCTCCAATTCCTGGGCTCAAGGGAGTCTCCTGCCTCCGCCTCCCAAGTAGCTGGGACCACAGCCGCCTGCCACAACACCTGACTGTTTTCTTTTTTTGGTTGCAGCCATCATTGTTTGGCAGGCCCAGGCTGGATTCAAAACTGCCACCTTAGGTATATGCGGCTGGTGCCTTAGCCACTTGAGCCACAGGCGCCAAGCCAACTTACACTTCATGTTTGGGACATATTCATACTTAAAAAATATTCCTTGTTTATTTGAATAAGGAGGCATCCTGTTTTTATCTGGCATGCCTAAGCGAGAGGGTGGCATCACTATGGGGGCCTCTGTAGGCCAGGGCTGATGGTGGGAGAAGCTGTCCCTGGGCTCGGCATGTTGACAACACTGGGGATGATGGCACCGTGAAGCGGCAGAGGCCAATCGGCAGCACTTGGCCAACACAGGCCAGCAGCCCACGATTGCTGTCAACAGCTGGCAGGGCTGGAAGGGCAACAAATGGCAGAAAGTGGTGGTGGTGGTGGGGTTAATAGAACACAGCATCCCCAAAGATGGGTAGCCCATAAGCATATTGCTGTACATGTATGAACGTGAGTGTGCATGTGCATATACGTGTGCAGCCTGTGTGTGTGTGTATAGACTAGATGGGAATCAGTTTTCATAACTTAAAACCATTGACAGAGAGGTGGCTGGATACTTACAAGAAAGAACTCTGTAAATATAACAGTTTATAATGTAGTGATTTCTGATAAGCAATGAGATCTACTAGAGTGACCTTTCACTGGGGAAAGGGAAATACTCAGATATTTTGAGGATATTTGAAGAACTGAATTGACATTGACATCCAGAGACCTGGAACACCCTCCTAGCAAGAGGGGCACACAAGGCACTGGGTAATAAATGGAGTATTGGCTAATGTCCAGCTTCTAGTGGGTCTGCTAGGTCGGTGGATCCATCCTGTGGTCATTTCCCCAGTCCCTGAACCGGCAGTGAAGAAACTCCCACACTGGGTTTTGGCCTGGGGGTAGAAACTCTCGTGGCAGGGAAGGTTAAGAGAAAAACTCCGATTCAGCTCCCACTCTGAACCTCAGTGAAATCCAAACAATATCACATCCCAGGGGAACTCAAGGCTACACAGTTAGTGGTCCCCGCCATATCTCCCCTTCACTGGGCAGCGGCCCCTGCAAGGACCAGAGGAACCTGGGGCAGAACTTAAAACTCACAAACTCAACCTCTAACATCTCTGGTTACTGTGGCCTGTGTGCTTCTCTGCTGAAGCAGACTGTGATGGCCTCAGGTATGTGACATGCAGCCATTGATTTAATGAGTACATTCTTTTTTATCTCAATCAGATAAGAGAATCAGAAATATTTTGTGTTCACATGGAGCTGAGGACAACTCACATTTACGGTGTTGCCCCAGGGCTGTGTGACTCACTCCTTTGCTCTCTGTCATAATTTAGTTCGAAGAGACCTGGATTGTTTGGGCACCCCACAGAACATCAAATTGATTCATTAAATTGAGCTATTTTCCTAATTTGGCAGGATGAGAAAGACACAGCTCACCCACAGAGGACATGGTAAAGCATGTGTGCTGCGGAGGGTGGGTGCTGAACACCGTGAAGCTGCAGAGACTGGCCTACCAATAACCTTATGCTTTTAGGGGTGCAGGGATGGAGGCAAGCCAGGGCATCCCTCCAAAGTAAAAGCCAAATTACTACATTTTTGCATCCTCTATTACAAAGAAGGAAGCAGGATGCCTGATACTCCCCTTTAGGTTCTACAGGTCACCATGCCCCACATCCAGGAATGCTACTCCAGCCCAGGCAAGAGGCACAGGCGACTGCCAGCTCTGAGCACAGTGGGGCCCTGAGACAGGTTCAGGCTGCAGTGAGGGCAGCCTTGCGGTGTGCGCTGTGTGATCTAGCAGGTTCTGTGATGTTGAGGTGTCAGTGATGGAACAAGATGCAGCACCCATGACAAGCCCCCTGGGAGAATCACAACACAGCCTCTCAGGGTCCTGGACCTAAGTGGTACCATCCGCAGCAGAGAAGGCATGCTTTCCGAGAAGCTGCCCCCGGTGTGTTATTGAGCCCTAATGGGAATGGAAGAGCTGCCTAGGGGATACCAAGTGAAGATGCATCTAGAAATACCCTTCCAGATGTAGGTTCTCATCCAGTGATGGTGATGGAAAAGGTACACCTGAGATGGAATCTGAGGGCGAGGGGGCAGAAGGAAGGTGTATGGGCAGGTGTCTTGGATCCCACCCCCACCTCCTTCCAGTGTGGATGGGAGTGGGCTGGGGCCCCATACAAACGATTGAAAGGGGAGGAATGGTCCACTCTTGATTGACAGGTGGGTTGGTTCATCAGCAGGCAGGTGCAATCTAAAACTGAGGGTGCTGCCTTACAGCAACATCCAGGGATGGCCACTAAAGACAGGGGCCGGAGAAACCCTCCGAAAGGCAGCAATTCAAACAGTGTCCCCCATCACAAACTACTTGGAACAAAAATTTGCCAAAGATGAGAAAAGACTGAACTCACTGCAGTAACAAATGAGCAGCCCCTGGAGGGCTGGTCAGGAGCCCGCCTAGAAGACCCAGTGATCAGAGAGGAGGTCTGGGGCACAAGTATATCCACAGGTGTATGGAAACCAGCACACAGAATGAAGATCTCGGCCTTGTATGTCAATAACCAGAAAGAATTCACCACAAAAGGGGTACTAAATATCCAAGCGGGCAAAATCACCCAGCCTCTGGACGTCAGCTAGCACGAGATGTAGAGGCCACATATGCCCCCAACAATGTGGGCTGTCACTTACCACGACCTATCTGGCTATTTTGGGCCTGGATGTCATGAAAATGTGTTACTCAGACTTCTCTTCAAGAAAGAACTTTCTGGTCAGCAGCAAGGGGTGTAGTTGGCTTGTGTCCTCTAGCTGAAGTCCCTTCCAGATTCACTACAGCATGTCCCAGGTGTACTAGGAACCATCCCAGCCAAGGCAGAACTCTTGGGATTGGAGTCTGTCCTCCTGAAAAAGGAGGAACTGCCTATTTGGTGGACCACAACTTTGCAAGAGCTACAGGACAGTGCGAGGCTGTCTGTGCCACTTCTGCTCCTCCTTTGTGCCTTGACAAGTTTCAGATCAGCCTTGTGGTCTGAAGGCTTTCTCAGCCATCTCATTTTGTCCCCCTTTTTATCTTTCACAAACATTACTCTCCAGAAACTGCTTGCATCCCTAACCAGGGATCTGCTCATCAAAAGACCTAGACTGATACACAGAACCCAAAGGACCTGGGATTCTGGTCCCAGGGCCTTCAAGGAGCTCTGCCCATGTCTTCCTGAAGGCTAGCCCCACATTCTGGTGTGCAGATCCCAGGCGGGAGGGGTGCCAATGTGGCTGATTGTGTGGGAGTGGCAGAGACTGGGACGTCCACACACATGTGCAAGAGTCCTCATGGCGCAAACACACGGCCCCCTCCCAGGAGGAGACAGGCAGCGAGCCTGAGGCGTGGCCAGTCCTCCCTTCACGGTGCATTCCCACGCGGAATTCTGAGGCTTCTGAAAATTCTAAATTTGAACCTGGCCTTTCAAATTGTCAAGGTAGGAGGATGGGACACAATTTCCTTAGCAGTTGTTAAGATGATTAATAACTTTCACACATTTATTGTAAACATATGGAACGCAGACCTCCACCTGTCATGTTGTCCTGGGTTGGTAAGATCGAGCCTAGAAGGTCATCGTATTTGGGCAGGTAGGATATACTGACATGTTTCAAAATCACTTCCAGTAGGTTGCTGAAAGCCTTCCTGGTGAAGGAATGGCTCTAGAAATCCTCCTGCTGCCTGCTGCACCCACTCACCAGGCATCATGACAGAAAGGAGAGTTCTGAAAGTCACACTGTGAAATGAGTTTGTTCTGGCTGCAAAAGTCGGGGGTTGTGAAGAAGCAAGTCGGAATCAGTCTGTGGAAAGTCCTTCCAATCACGAAGATGTAATTAAAATTGGAAGCAGAGAATTTGTTTTTCATTGACATCTAGCTGAAACTATCAATAATGAAAAAATAAATTTGACCATGCTAAGGAAAAAAACCGAATTAATGTTATAATATCTTTATAGAAAACACAATCACAAAATCATAGGAAGAGGCTGTCGGCATGTATGCAGCCAAAAATACATAGGAAAAAAATGGTATAGAATCATATAAGGCGGCTAATTAATAAAATATAGTATGTTATTTTTCTGGATTTTGTGATGTTTGTAGGATTGGTTCAGTTTTTTTTTTTAAGTGTGATTTGTTGTGACTTTTCGTCTAAGGTAATATTTCCTTTTGTATTAAATGTATTTGTAAATTTGTATTCTTCCTTCTTTCAAAAGGGCTCTCCAGATTGAATACGTGTGAGGCCCTGCAAAACAGAGACGACTCCTGAGTGACTATCATTATTACTAGCTCAAGTATTACTTCATCACATCTGTAAGGTGGACAGGATGCCTCTGTTTCACAGAAAAGAGAAGTAGAGGCCCAGCGATGAAGTTGCTTCCTCATCCTGACTCTGACTGCTTTTCCCACTGCATTCTGGAATCTTCAGGCTTCTTGGCTCTCTACCTAGTTCTTTATCCTTCTGCTGCTTCTGCCACCCAGGCCCAAGCAGAGAAGGCCAGAGGGAGCCTAAGTTGGAAGAAGAGGCCTCTCCAAATAAGCCTCTGCTGAGAGGGCCCCATATCGTCCTGAGGTCAGGGAGGTGGGGTAGGGGCGAGAGTGGCCGCACAGAACCCAGGAATCAAGCAGCCCAAACAAACAGCTTTTGTGGAAGACAAAGCAGAGGCTTTTGGGGGCTCTGGCCCCCAGTCCAGGACCCGTGGCCCTCAGTTAACTGCTGCTGTGGTTTAAACTTGATGTCACCAGCAAGGGAGGGCAGGAGGGAAGGATGTCATTTCCTGGCATAGTCCAGCTCTGCCCAATACGCCTTTGTGTGGAGAGCTAGGGCCTAGACCAGGTTTATCAAGGCCTCTAAGGCCCCTGATTTGTCACTTATCTTTGGCCACGGGCTGTCGACATTCCTTCACTAATTAGGGTTGTTAAGAACCATAAAAGTATCACCTCTTAGATCAGAAAGAACCCCAGTCTCACTCAATGTAGGGATGCTTGGGTCACCCTTTTGAAACAGAATCAGTGACTTTTTCCAAAAGCTTAATGTATAAAAGTTAAATACTTTCATTTTGGCAGAACTTATATGTTGTTTTTTAGGTTTTTAATTACAATATCCATTCTTTTGCAAAAGGATGTTGATAGTGATGATATTTGCTCCCATTTATTGAGTGTTGCCATGTGCTAAGCATTGTACTGAAAGCTTTGCAGTGTGTCTCATTTAATCACTTGAGAACCTTAACAGGTAGACACTATCATTATTATTATTATTTTAGAGACAGAGTCTCACTTTATCACCCTTGGTAGAGTGCTATGGCATCACAGCTCACAGCAACCTCCAACTCCTGGGCTTAGGTGATTCTCTTGCCTCAGCCTCCCGAGTAGCTGGGACTATTTTTTGTTGTAGTTTGGCCAGGGCTAGTTTCTAACCTGCCACCCTTGGTATATGGGGCCGGCGCCCTACCCACTGAGCCGCAGGTGCTGCCCAGTAGACACTATTATTAACCCATCTAACCCATCTTACTTTCAAAAAAATTATGGCTTAGGGAGATCAAGTGGGCACATGTTACACAGCAGCCCATCGTGGAGTCAGGACCTGAGCTGGCCAGTGTGATTTCATTACGCACACTCTTTGCCATCCCATCATCCTGCCTCTGTAGATTAAATGCAGTTTTCAAATTTTGAAGCCCTTATCTCCCAGAATAAAAATGTGGCAACCCTGGGTTGAGCCTTGTCTTCTGTAAAGAACTTGTGCTGGCCTAGAAGACTGGGTGCCTGAGAGCTCCAGTGTAGCCCGTAAGGTTCAATGGACAATTTTCCTGGGAAGAGAGACTTCAGTCATTCAATGTCATCCCACAGTTGGAAGCAAAATTAGATAAAGAGAAGACGTGGCCTAGCAGATTTCAGCAGCTCTAGACTCGAAAATTTGGGGATTTCCTTTGGTTTGGACAATGGCCTGACTAAAGGAAAGGCAAACTCTGGAAAAAAATCCAGAAAACAATTCTTCCAAGCTTTGGGTCCCTGGGGACATCCTGGCTTTGGACAATGCACTCCTGTGCAGCTCCAGGAATGCCGAGGCATTCCTCAACAGAGTGGGAATTTCCAGCCTGGATTCCTACTGGAGGTGCCTCTCTGGGGACACAGGAGGCACATTCTCACCTCTCTCTTGCTGCACCTCCTCCCACTCTTCTTTCTGATTGGCAGTCTCCATGGTGAAGGTGAGAGGAAGAGAGAGTTTAGATGGTTTCCATGGCAACAGCAAAGGAGAGAGTGTTTCCTTGGTGACAGTGGGAAGGTAGAGGCAGCTGGGAGCAGAGAATCTCCCCCCCTCCACCTCCCACCCTGTGCCCTGCACAGGTCACACCCACGCCCCAGGTGTTATTACCTGGCATGGCAGCAATCATGAAGTCTTCTACGGGACGGACACTATCCAGACCACAGAGGCAGTGCTTTGTTTGGGCTCTGGGTCCGTGCAGACTCTATCTGGGGCACATGATGTCACCCTTTAAATTCTCAGTTGCCTCATCTAGAAAATGGGGCTAAAAACAGGCTCAACCTATTCCAGTTGTGAGGAAAGCAAAAGTCAAGTGCCGAGCTTGTGGTAAGTGTCAGTAAAGGCTGACTGTTATTATGACAGGGAAACTGTTGCCAGTTCCTGCCAATAACCATTCTCACCACAATGCAGAGAGGGCGGCAAGATGAGCTTCATGAGGCCATTTTATAGATGTGGGAGCCCAAGGCCGGGGACAGCAAGTGAGTCTGCCTGAGCCCCACCATCACCAAGCATTGGTACTGGGGCTACAAGCCAGGCATCTGGACTCCAAGTATAGTGCTCTTTCCTCCCACACCCAAGCCCCCTCACACGGTAGACACAGGCTGCTGGCTGGACCACCTTTGTTCCCATGCCTCCATCAGAGACCCTGAAAGCAGAGCATGCAGCCCCTATGCCTCCCCACATCACTCATGGTCTGTGCCATAAACGGCACCAAGTCACACAAGCACCCAGGAGATTCTCTTTTATTTATTTATTTATTTTTTGAGACAGAGTCTCAAGCTATTACCCTGGGTAGTAGAGTGTTGTGGCGTCACAGCTCACAGCAAACTCAAACTCTTGGGCTTAAGTGATTCTCTTGCCTCAGCCTCCCAAGTAGCTGGGACTACAGGTGCCTGCCAGAACGCCCAGCTATTTTTTGGTTGTAGTTGTCATTGTTGTTTGGCAGGCCGGGGCTGGATTCGAACCCACCACCTTCAGTGTATGTGGCTGGCACCTTAGCCGCTGAGCTACAGGCACTGAGCCCACCAGGGGATTCTCAAAGCAATTAATAAGCACAAGAAGGGAAAAGTGAGGTAACGTAGGGAAACTAAATTACTGGGAATCAGTCCAGGCCAGTGACAGACAGAAAGCTTCACTGCTTCTACGAATGATTGGGGCCTCAGTTTATGAACTATTAAAATTTCATTTATGTGATCTAGCCATTATTTAGAACAGTGATTTTTAACTGGTGGGCCGTGACACACTGGTGTGCTGTGAGAGGATCTTAGGTATGCCGTGAAAATTTGTAAAGATCATCAATTAAATTATTTTCAAAAGAAAGTGCAGTAAGTGTGTTCTGGGGTTTTTTAGTGCTTTTTATTTTGATCAACATAATTTAAGTGTGCCATGGAAATTTAACTATACATTCGGGTTTTCCATGAGATAAAAAAAAGGGTAAAAACAGTGATTTAGAAGGTGGATACATCATTCTGGGAAGACTACCAGCTTTAGGACTAACCAGATTTGAAGCAAACCCTAAATCCTACCCACTAAATATTAGCAATGTCACTTAAGATGAGTTAATTAATCTCCTCCAGCATCAGTTTTTCTGATCTATACAGTAGGCATATAATACTATCTCCTGACAGATTCATTGTGAGGAGGTTGAGATGATATATATAAAACGCCTGGTATATTAGAAAACATTCAACCCTTGGTAGCCTTTCTTATTAAACACAGGGGGCTCATCACAGTTCTCATTAGTCCCTGGTTGGGGTGGATGTTCCATGGCGGGACTGCATCTCACAGGGCTCTGCAAGAAGGTGAGCCCAGGAAAATCTTACCGATGTCAGTGTAGGCAGTTGAAGGCCTCCTGTGCAGTGCAGGAAACAGCAGGGCTTAATGCCTTCACCTGCACCTGAGACATCGCCACTCAGGTCGGACAGCAAAGGAAGCTGCCCTGCTGAAATCTCCGGGGCTGACTGGGAGTTCTGATCTCAGGCTATTGATCACATTCACAGGCTTGGGTCCCTGTCAGCAGGTTTTGGGCTGCATGCCCAAAGTTAGTACCTGGCTAGACACAGTGGCTCATGCCTGTAATTCCAGCACTCTGGGAGGCTGAGGAGGAAGGGAGAGCTCAAGAGTTCCAGAGTAGCCTAAGTAAGAGCAAGACCCCATTTCTACTAAAAATAGAAAAACTAGCCATGCATTTTGTCAGGCAACTGTAGTCTCAGCTACTTGGGAGGCTAAGGCAGGAGGATTGCTTGAACCCAGCTGTTTGAGGTTGCTGTGAGCTAGGCTGACACCATGGCACACTAGCCTGGGCAACAGAGTGAGACTCAAAAAAAAAAAAAAAAAGCAGTGCCTATGGCTCAGTGAGTAGGACGCTGGCCCCATATACTGAGGGTAGCAGATTCGAACCTGGCCCCGGCCAAATTGCAAACAAAAAATAGCCAGGTGTTGTGGCAGGCGCCTGTAGTTCCAGCTACTTGAGAGGCTGAGGCAAGAGAATCACTTAAACCCAAGAGCTAGAGGTTGCTGTGAGCTGTGATGCCATAGCAGTCTACAGAGGGTGACAGAGTGAGACTCTGTCTCTAAAAAAAAAAAGAAGAAGTTAGTATGTAGCCAAAACCCACCAATGAACTTATATTTCCTAGGAATTTGGGATCGAGTCCAAGAGAGAGTTTAGTTAGTATCCTGATTAAGATGTTTATATATAAAGCCCGGAGTGGTGAATTGGCCAATTGCCAGCATGCGGCACTTGGTCTGGGGAAAGACACATACGTGTGTGTGCACATGTGCCCACATACATGCTTGAAAACACACACACTCCCATACACAGACGCAGAATTCAGGGTCCAATATTCCAGATCTTGAGTCTGATCCTTCTCTGGGTACTGACAGCATTTCAAAACACCTTACAATAAATTCTCCCTTCTGGATTTTTTATTGTTGTTGTTAAACTAGGCCAAATTTATTCCTATTATTTGCAACCAAGAGTAGCGAGGCAGACCATGAAGGACAGGGCGAGGGCTGTGACACCTTGAAGGAATTTAGTTAACTGAGGTTCTACTGCTCAAGCTTCAACTTAGAGAATAATCAAGTGACTCCCACGTGCTGAGCAAGAGGATCATCTTAACCTTTTCTCACCTCTGATTCCCCTCAGCTGAAGGACTTCTGCTAAGACAGGCTGAGACCACACCATTTTTTTTGGCCTTAGCAACTGCATTTATATAGTTACTGTCTTTCATTGACACTGATCAGTTCACTGCCCTCTGGATGCAGAAGGGACTTGGAAGGCAGAAGATGAAATGCAGGGCAGGCTACCATGGTTAGGTTCTTGGACTAAATGAGTCCCTGTGGAAGCAGAAAGCAATGCTCCCTCCATGCTGGAAGCCATCTGGTGACAGTCTCTACAATTAACCAGAAGGTCCAAAGCTTTGGGGATTGCCCAGAAAAGAAGCCATTTATCCCCTCTGCCCCTCTTTGCAAGACTGGGACTCAGAAGGGTGAAAGAGCATCCAAGATGGTGGCACACCAAGGAGCCAATGCCAACCCAAAGGTCAGAGAGGAGGAGGCTCAGGGGTGCAAGGCTGTCCTGAAGGAACCCGTCCCATCTCTGAAGGACTGTCTGAGGAAGGAGCGTGGGGAGATGCTGGTAGAGGTCGTTTACAGGCCCAGTGCTTGCTTAGCAGAAGCTCCCCTGGGAGGAGAGAGGAAGGAAGCAGGATTGGACAGAAGGAGAAGGTGAGGCCACTGACAGCCTTGCTGACCGCAGGATGCACTGGAATGACCATCACAGTTGTCTCTCTTTGGACCCAGCTGACCAAGCCTTTACACCTTCCCCATTGGATGTGGGCTGTCCGAAAAGGGCATGACCTTGGAACAACCAGATCTCTGCAGCCGAGGCAGGCCTAAAGGCGCTGACAGCTGAGGTGGTCTGGACACAGCATTCCCAAGGCGAGGGAAGCAAGTTCTTCAGGTAAGGAGCCTTTGGGGGCACATCATAGTGTTCACTAAAGGTACCCCAAACACCTGCAGAAGGTAAAACAAAGACCAGCCAGGGAAGCTACAGGAAGCAAATTCTAGCGCAGGCTGCTCTGATAGGGTTCAGCTGCTCACCATCTTGTTAACATAATAAATTGGGAGGCCATTCAGCAGAGGCAGCCCTGACACCTTGGATTCCTCCATAAGCAAATGTAAACTCAGCTCAGTGGGAACGGTCAAATGAAACATAAGTTCCACTCTAATCAGAAAATACCAACTTATCTATAACTAGAGACTTCTCACTATAACCAGTCAAATATTCTCTTTGCCATGCTTCTGCCTACATCTTATAGAAGTTTTCCCCTTGCACCTTCTTGGTAAAGCCCTGAACAGTTTGCAGTCTTGTCTGCCCAATTCACAAATTGCTAAATGCTCAGATGAAATGTTAATGTGCCCATGTTTATCTTTGAATGCGCCAAAGCCATATCTATGCTAGCCCTTCACCATCACTTGATAGATGCAGTTCCTGTCCAGAGGAGATAGTTTAGCTGTTCAAACAGTACTGTATCCCAGCCATCTAGCCGGTAGATGTGTCAGGGTTTAACTGGACTAAGAAACAAAATTTATTTTTCTTTTAGAGACAGAGTCTCACTTTGTCACCCTTGGTAGAGTGCTGTGGCATCACAGCTCACAGCAACCGGCAACTCTTGGGGCTTAAGCGATTCTCTTGCCTCAGGCTCCCAAGTACCTGGGACTATAGGTGTCCGCCACAATGTCTGGCTATTTTGTTGTTGTTGTTGTTGCAGTTTGGCCAGGGACGGGTTTGAACCCACCACCCTCAGTATATGGGTCTGGCGCCTTACTCACTGAGCCACAGGTGCCACCCAGAAACAAAATTTTAACAAGTAAAACTGTAACCAAAGCTGCCTGGGCAACATAGAAAAAAAGATAAAAGAATTCTTGCTGATCTAGGAATCAGAAAACCTGAATTTGAATCCAGGCTGTGCTGGCTGTGTGCCTTGATAAAGTCTCTAAGACTCTCTGAGCCAAATCTAAAGATGGCGATCATAATACTGGGTGGATGTGATTCTAATAAGTTAACACATATGGGTGGCACCGTCCACGACAAAGAACAAGGATACAGAGAATGTTTGCTGTCTGGTTTTCTTCCTCTGATAACCACTCAGCCACTGTGGATATTGTAAAAGTTATTGTTCCAACCAGAAGGGCCATAAACCATCATTTTTATGGCCTAATGAAGGCCAGATGCCAACTAGGGAACCACAGAACCAGCGTTCAGTCCTGAAACTTTTGGAATACACCAGCTGCTCAGTGTCTGATGCCTTCCATTGCCCTTGGTCTAGTGATAGGGAAAATTCAAATATATTATTTTGGGCTCTGGTTCAAATCTGACCAAGATCCATCTGGACTCAGTTATTCTGAGCAACCCCAGCCAGACAGCACCGTTGTAAAATCAGGATGCTACCACTACAAGCAACCTAATATACACACACAAGCACTCACTCACACACATACATACTCATGTTCACACGTGACATCTAAGTCGTATGACAGCCTCATAGATAACCATCTGCAAAATGGGCAGAGGCTCAGATTAAATAAAGAAAAACTCATCTTGGGGATGAGATAGAGTCATTTGTGGTTCAGATAATTAGGAGAATTGAAGTCATCTTTGCCACCCAAGTTTGCTGAAAGTGGGAGGCAAGCAGAGTATTTTTATTACTGGTGACCTAAAAATGCTGTTATAAAAGGAACAGTTAAAAGATCCTAAGAAACAGCCTTATTTTGCAGCTGAGGAAACGAAAGCCCAGGATGCACAGGTCCTCTGAGCAGGTGGAGGACTCCACCCAGATCTTCGGAGGCCCCACCTGTGCCATTGCTCTGTGCTTTCTCATAATTGTGAGGCCAAGAGGGCAGGGTGTGTCTGGCAGTGCTCCTGAGTAGTGCCAGTCCTAACTCCACATCCTGTGCTATTTCTGGCTCTGCAAGCAGTGAAGAGAGATGAGGGTGAAGGATCCACAGTGGCAAAGCAGGATGCAGGCTACGTGCGTTCCCTAGGCTGCTGTGCCCTAGGTTGCAGTACCTCGGGCTGGAGGGCTCAAACACCAGAGACTTATTTCCTTGTAGTGCTGGAGGCTAGAAGTCGGCAGGCGGGGTCGGTTTCTTCTGAGGCTGTGAGGGAGGGATCTGCTCCAGGCCTCTCTCCTTGGCTTGCAGATGGCATCTTCGTCTTCACAGGGTGTCCTCTCCATGTGTATCGGTGTCCAAATTTCTCCTGTTTTTAAGGACAGCAGGCATATTGGATTAGGGGCCCACCCCTCTCCAGGATGACCTCATCTTGACTAATGACATCTACAACAGTCCTGTTTCCAAATAAGGCCACATTCCGAGGTGCTGGGGATGAGGAGCTCAGCATGTGAACTTGAGACCTGGTGGGGGCTGGGGGACAATCTGTAACACAGGCCTTCTCCTCTGTGAATTGCTGCAAAGAGACAAGCAGACCCCCAGGCTGCAGGGCCCAGGCATTGCCCATATGTATTTGGCAACTTGACACGCGACGCTATGGATTAACGAGAAAAGGATGAGCCACTAGTCAACAAGCAACCCAAATAGCCTGGCATTGCACTCGTAGGCATATACACTCAGCGGCAGTTAGTAAATGGGACACAGAGCTTAGTATGAGAAGATTTGTGGCGGCATTGTTTATACACAAAAAAATCTATCCACAGGAGCATGATTGTGCAGGAGGTTGTTATGGGCCGAAATGTGTCCCCCCCAAATTCATAGGCTGAAGTCCTACCGAACAGAAAAGGGCACAAAATAAATGTTTAGTTTAGTCAATATCCATCACCCAGATCAATAAATAGACATTGCCAGACCCTAGATGCCTCTTGCCACGCACTACTTCCTCTTCTTCTACAAAAGTAAACATTTATCCGGCCTCTATCATTCATTTCTTCTTAGTTTTGTCCATTAAAATTTTTTTATAAATAGAATCTGAAGTCTGCATGATTTTGCAGCTGATTTCATTTTTATGCTGTGAGAACCCATCCGCTGTTGCATTGGCCGTAGTTCCTCCTTTCTCTTGTTGCGTAGTATTCCATCGTATGAATACATCATCATTATCTTTATCTGCTCTACTGCTGATGGAATTTTGAGTTGCTTCTAGTTTGAGAGCACTTACGAATGATGCCTCTATGAAAATTGATTGTGCTTATGCTTCTTAGTGAGCAGGCATTTCTTAGGGGTGAAATTGCTGGTTGAACAGTATGTCTTCAGTACTAGTGGAGAAAACCAAACTGTTTTTCAGAATGAAAACAGTTCCTATTCATATTTCCACCACAAGTATAAGAAAATTCTTACTGTTCTACATCTTATCAACAATTGGTATGATCCCATTTTTGAATTTTAGTCATTCTGGTGAGTGTGGTTTTAATTTGCATGTCCCTAATAATGAATGAGGTTAAGCATCTTTTCATATGTTTAGTGACCAATTTCGTATCCTATGGTGAAGGATCTGTTCTGAACCATGTTTCTAACGGTTTGTCTGTCTTTTTCTTATTGATTTGTGAGAGTTCTTTATATATTTTGGTGTATTAGTTTCCTATTGCTACTCGAACAAATTACCACAAACTTAGTAGCTTAAAACAATGCAAGTTTATCCTCCTCTTACTGTCTGGAGGTGAGAAGTCAAAAATCAGTCTCACTGCGTTAAAGTCAAGGTGTTGGTGGGGCTTCTTCCTTCTGAAGTCTTTGAGGAAATAATTTATTTACTTGCCTTTTCTAGTTTCTAGAAGTCACCCAAATTCTTCTGCTTGTGACCCCTTTCCCACTTCACTCTAACCCCTTGCTTCAGTCATCATATCTCCAGCTATGTCTCTGCCTCTTTCTTGTAAGAATCCTGGAAATTACACATCGGGCCTGCTCAAATAATCCAGAATGGTTTCCCAATCTCAAGATGCTAAACTTAATCACATCTGCAAAGTGCTTTTTTCCATGTAAGGTAAAATTTTCACAGGTTCTGGATATTCAGATGTGGACATCATTGGAATAACAGGTTAACCCAGCATTTTCCAAACTTATTTGACTATAGTTCCCTTTCTTCATGGAATACTTAATAAAATGATCATCATTACTCTGATTAGCACATCTCCGGTCAACAAAACAAACAAAAATAAGGTTTCAAATATCAAGATGCCGTTTTTCATTCTGCAGATTGAGATTCTTAAAAATTATAACGTCTAGCGCTTGTCAGAGCAGTGAATTACTAGACTCTTTTACTACCGTACACAAAATTGATATAATCTCCTTAGAGGGCATTTGACAGTATGTAGGAAAGGCCTTTAAAAGGCTTGTTCTTTTTGATTCATTAATTCCACTTCTGGAATTCTGAGATAGTTCCAGATTAGGAAAGTATGCAGCCATTAAAAGCCATATATTTGAAAAGTATTTAATGGCATGATACATATTGTCAGATACAACATGATAAGTACCATTTACCTAAGTGTGTCTCTCAGAACATTAGTCCTATATAATGTCTGCAGGAAAATGTTCCATAGTAATATATTTGGAGAATTTTGCACCCTTTATCCTTGTTTTGGAAACGTATGATAATGTTAGAATAGTAAAGGTTCCAACAAGCCCTGGAAGGAATAACAGGTTAACCCAGCATTTCCCAAACTTATTTGACTATAGTTCCCTTTCTTCATGGAATAGTTATTAAAATCCTTCAATACTACAGTCTACATAACACACTTAAAGAAAAGCTTGTTAAATAAAATAGATTGATATGGAAAAAAGCACAGACAACGACCTTAGGGTCACAGTCAGATATACTACACGTAGGTACAAATCTATCATACACAGATAAGGAAATGTAGCAAGATCTAATCAAGGTTATCTTTCCAAATTGCTGTTACTGGCATTGTCTTGTTTTCAGGTTTTTCTGCATTTCAAAATTTTCTGCAAAGAACTCTGACAGTATTTTTGTAATCATAAAAAATTATATATATAAACACATGTATATACTGTGTGTGTGTGTGTGTGTGTGTGTACAAGATCGCCAGCCATCCACAGACTATTACTGGAAATACCAACTCTTTGGAGTAAAGCCACTCGGAGGGCCCTGATGCACTTCTGAGTTACAAACAAAGCCATGTTTTCATGAGGTTCTTCCGGTACTTGTCCTATGAGCACATGCGCATCAAAGGCAGAAATGCTGTTTCTTGAGTTACGATGTTCCCCGCGGCCTCTGCCTTTTTAGAAACACCCTACAAGCATCGTCTGTTTGCACAGCGTCTGTGGGTCTTTTGCAATACTTTGTTGGGAGCCATGGTCCATTCCATTACCCTCTGTCTCTTGGAGGAAGTTTTGGCAGGAGCTTCATTCCAGGAAAATGCCGGGCTCTCGCAAATCAATTTGTATGCATTCTTTTGTCAGAAAAAGAAAACTATGCAACTCAATATGTTCTTCACTTTGTTGTGATGCCAGGAAATCTAGACGCAAACTCGCGATCCCTTTATAGTAATCAGCTTTTAGGATTTGCTCGGCTCCAAAATGTCAGAGCCAGAGGACCCCTTACGTAACACATGGTCCCATGTGAACACCTGGGGGAATCGAGTCCCCGACCCTCACTGGGCTTTCTCAGATGACCAGCTGCTCCCTTGATGCAGCTCTCTCGCAGTTTATGCCTCAGTGGCTCCCTTTGCATCACTGAGACTGCAAAGCTCCTCTAAATCCTGCCGGAAGCAATGTCGCCACATATCAAAGCTGAACAAAACAGGAGCATAGTGAGGGTCTGTGACCGCACCTCAGCAAGGGGAGCAACTTTCTGGAAGCTTCTGATGGATGTCAGGCCTCCCTCTCCCCAGCCCATGGCGTTTTGAACTCACAGATCTGTCAGGGTTACTCATGTCCTGTAGAGATCTGTGTACTGAGGGCAAGGACTGTGGCCTCCCCCAGGCTGTCAGGATATAGGCGCAGGATATACCCTGTAATGTTTATCAAAGAGGCAGGAGGGAGAGAGTGACCCAGTGAACGTAGATGGGGAAGTAGGCAGAGAGCAGGGTGTGGGCCCGAGCCCTGCCTCTCTGGACTTTCTACTCTTCACTCAGCTACCGGGCAGCTGCAGGCCAGAGGGAGCAGCTATGAATAACAGTGACTTACCATCTGGTAAAAGTCTGATCTGGGCCAGCCACCTTTCATATAGGACCTCATTTGTCCTCTCCTCAACCTAACGACATCAGAAAACTACTCAGAGATGTGAAACAGCACAACAGGGGCTCAGCCTGACTCTGAAATGGGCCCTTGTCCACTTCGAAAGAGAAGGAGCCATGGTGGGTCAGCCGGCCCTGCCCAGTCCTCACTGGCCCACCTGTGACTCTCGCTCATCAGAGGACTGAAGGGAGAGTTCCCAGGAACAGTGGCGGCCATGTGGGGGGAAGGGACCCTTTAGCATTGCAGGCCCTAGTCCCACACAGCTGCAGCTATTTCAGACACTGGGAGGCTTGAAGAAAGGCAGGGTGGTTTGATTTTGTGAACAGGAGATAGAAATGTCACAGAGAGTGTTGGAAAGAGAATTCTGTGCTCTCTCACTCCACTCAGAAACTCCTCACAGTCCCTATCTTTGATGGGTTCTGTCTGCTTAACAAGCAAAATGCTAATAAAAACAAGGGGAGTGGGGAGCATTTCAGGACATGACACATCAAACACCCCACCCCTGAGATGCCGCCCGAGCCTGAGTAAGCCCTTTCTGTGTGGCTTCCAGCACTGAGCATGGTTAAATGGGTCATAAGTGTTTGCAACCTGGCAGCAAAGGACGAGAACGGACAGGTCTCCTGGGGAGTCCAACACTGGCCTCCTCCCTATCAGAAAGTAAGTTTGACTTCACCAGGCTACGCTCTCAACACCAATTTTCTCATTTCCTTAAATGTGTAATTCTAAGTGTGGGCAACAATTGTGCATTCTGTGAATGTTTCTAAGCATCATCCAAGGGAAGCAACCAGGGAGAGTGTGGGGACAGAAGCCAGCTTGGGAGGTCAGAGGAAGTTGCTGGACCAGGTGAGCCTGAAAGGCTGGGAATTCCCCAAGGTGACCTGCCAGCTAGCAGGGCCAAGGGGCTCAATGACTGGGCTTCCATTTTTCTAAAGGTTTTTTGTTGTTGCTGTTTTTAATTCTTTAAAGTATATGTCTCACAACATCCAGCCTGCTGCAGTTGGCATGGTAAAGAAATGTACCTGCTTCTCCCCTAATGATCTGGTTGCCTGAAGCTGCGTGTAGGTTCAGGGCAAGGCAGGCCAGAGGCCGGGGCTGCTTCTGACCCCATCCCCTGCCTTGATAACTCACTTCTGACCCATTGCACCATCTGAGCTTCGTGACAGCACAGGGAAGAGAAACCATGAGACACAGAACAAAGGCAAAGCCTTCTGTAGAGAAGCCATAGGTCTCTGAGATAAAAGATGAAATCCTATTTTACTGAGGTTTATCATTTCTCTTCCTCAACTTCCCTACCATTGTTTTTGTTTGGTTTTTTTTTGTGACAGAGTCTCACTTTGCCACCCTCAGTAGAGTGATGTGACATCATAGCTCACAGCAACCTCAAACTCATGGGCTCAGGTGATTCTCTTGCCTCAGCCTCCAGAGTAACTGGGACTACAGGCGCCAACCACAATGCCTGGCTATTTTTAGAGGTGGGGTCTCACTCTTGCTCAGGCTGATCTTGAATCTGTGAGCTCAGGTAAACCACCTGCCTCAGCTTCCCAGAGTGCTAGAATTACAGGCGTGAGCCACTGCACCTGGCCTGCTACCATTGTTTTTTAACAACAGCTTTATTGAGATGTAATTTACTTACTATAAAATGTACCCTTTTAAAGTATGCCATTCAGGACTTTACAGCATGGTCACAGAGTTGTATAACCATTACCACTGTCTAATTCCCATCTATTTTCCAAAAGAGATCCCATACCTATTAGCAATCACTCCACTCTGTCCCTCTCTGGACTATCTTTTTGAAGGAAGCAGCTGATCCTCCCTTAGCTCAGAACCAGGAAGGCCCTTTGTTTTACAAAGAAGTGAGCCCAGAGCTGGTGAGGTGCTATCGCAGGCAGGGTCTAGGACAGTGTCCTTCTGGGGTCCACAGTGGTTTCCTGGGGAGTATATCTGGACCAGGGCTTCCCAAAAATACTAAGGAACTTGATAAACACAGACTTTGATTCAGAGTTCTGGTGAGATTGCCCATTTCTACCAAGCTCCCGGGGGTGCTGTTGCTACATCCCCTTGGAGTGACAAGGGGCACCAGCTGCTCAGTAGCACTGAAAAGCTTTTTGCTAAAGGCAGCCAGGCAGGACTTGGCTGGAGTAGAAGCACCTTTGGACTTAAAGTCACTCAGATTTGAGTTGCTCAGACCTGGATCTATACTCAGCATCCTCCAGTGTTTGTGACTTGAGCAAAGTTCTTTGGTCTTAGGAACAAAGTCTCCCCTAGAGTTGCTTAGGCAAGACAGTTGCTTAGGCAAATGTAACCAGGGTGCTCTGCTTTGGACTTTGAAGCCAGGTCTCAGAGGGCAACACGTACTTCATAGAGTCCAGGGGATTCCTCTTTCAAGTCCAGAAAGCACTGAGCACCAGCTGTCTTGGTGCCCAGCTCCAGTGGAGTGCTGAGTCTCACTGCCTTACCTTGCATAAGTGACTGCACAGAGGCTACCTGGACGCTCTTAGGAGCTGCTTCTTCACAAGTCGCAGGACAGGCAATGAAGCTAGCCCAGCCCCGGCTCTCTCTTACACACATGCCAGCCCTCAGGGGCCTTGCTTCTTTCTCCAAGACACTGACTAGTTTGGCTGGGACATTCTGGTTTACCTCAGTAGCTTTTCCCATCTCCAGATATTGAGGAGAAAGCCTAATGACCAGGCTCCTTCCCTTGCAGAAGATCCCTGGGTCACTTTCCAAACTGCTTCCCAGTTTCTGGAGCTCTGCGGATGACCTGGAGAGGGTGGCTTTGCCAAGGCCAAGCTGGCCTCTTGTTCACTAAGTGAGTCCACCAGGATTTGCCCTACAGTGAGTGACCTTTTGCCATTGTCTCACCAGATAACAGCTGGTAGATTTTTCCACTGAAATTTTAAAACTTCAGTCCAGGAGAGGTGGCTCATGCCTATAATCTTAGCATTTAGAGAAGCCAAGGCAGGAGGATTACTGGAGGCCAGGAATTCAAGACCAGCCTAGGCAATCCAGTGAGATTCTGGCTGTACTAAAAATAGAAAGATGAGCTAACCATGGTGATACACACCTGTAATCCCAGCTACTCAGGAGGCTGAGGCAGGTGAATTGCTTGAACTCAGGAGTTTGAGGTTGCTGTGAGATATGATGATGCCATTCCTCTCCAGCCTGGGAAACAGAGCAAGACCCTGTATCAAAAGAAAAATTTTAAATTCTAACAGGGTATTGTGTTACATAAATTTAAGACCTAATAGAACATTCTGTTACAAAAAGATATAGCAGTATCTCAGGGAAACAGCTGGTAGATTTTTCCATTAAAATTTTTTTTGATTCTCATAACATATCATGTTACATAAATTTAAGCCCTGATAGAACATTCTGTTACAAAAAGATATAGCAGTATCTCAGGGAACTAAAGGGCCTCAAGAGTGACTGGAACAGGAAAGCCGTCAGAACCATCTGTGTAGAGTTCTGGAGGTCATCATGTCACACTTTCATCATTTGCTCAGCCGACAAGCTTCAGGGGCCTCTTTTTGATATGACCAGCTCAGCTTCCTTGTCCTGGCTTTACCACACCTCCCTGCTCAAGGGCTCAACAGAAGTTAAGAAGTGAATCTCAAATCAGAACTTCAGAAGAAAATAATTGGCTTACCATGGGTCACTAGTTCATTTAACCAGTCCATCTCTGGTTCAGTTAACCAAGGCTGGGGTGAGAGAAGGTCTCACCGCTGAGCATGGTGCTGGGTGGGGTTAATTCTTGAAGGCAAGGGAATATGTCAGAAAGGCAGATACTCCAGGGCTGCCTGGACCAATCTGTTACTTTACACAAAATGAGTGTATTAGAGCTGTTGCAATGTTTAGAAATATGGGTAGTCTCAGCCACCCCACTGAGAGGGGAGAATGGGGGGAATGGGTTGTTGTCAAGTCCAAGCTGACCTCTTATTCACTAAGTCGGTTCTGGGTCAAGTCTAAGGAGCTGGTTTGCCCTTGAGCAGTTGGGGGAGGGGAAGGAGCTTTGCACAGGGCCCTCCAGACGCCCAGCAGGGAGGCAGTGCCCAGCCCCAGACCAGTGCGAGGTAGTGCCAACTCCACATCCACACTCTTGGAGAGGCGCCAGGCAATTCACAGGTTGTCTCTGAAACACTAACAGTCGTAAATACTCAGCTATGAGATGTGCTGAGCTGGCCCGGCCCAGTATAAATAGGCCTCTTTATTTCCTTGCCTTCATGCTACGGAGAAAGAACAGCAGAACTAGGAAAGAAGGACATTCCAGAAATGCCACAGAGACCTCAAGAGACTGCTGCGCTGTCTGCTGGAGGAAGCACTTCAAGAGAGAGAAACAAGCTGCAGGAAGAGACCGAGGCCTCCATGGCCAGCTGCACGAGGGAAGGGCCTGTCCCACTCTCGAGGGAGCCCGGGGTGAGGGCAGGGGCTGGGCCCTCTGACCCCGGCCAGTGTTCTTTCCACTGTGTCACCCCTTCTCTCATTCAAAGCACTGGAATTGTGCTGCAGCGTGTCCTATGGGAGTGAGCTCTAAAGATGTCAGATTGCCCGAAGATCCGTGGGGGGGAGTGGCTGGGATTAGTTTTAAACAGAACCATTTTCAAACAGAGTTTCCATCCAAGTATATCAATAAAGAAGTCCCGCTCCTAAGCATAGACTCGTTTACTCAAGGGGGAAAAAATAAAACTTCTTCATTCCTACAGCTGTTGAGGCGGCCACCAAGTTTTAAAAGAGAAAACAGAGGGCCCTCCTGCTGGTCCTCACCCTCAGGTCCTCCCGACCGACTGGCATCTGAATGGGATTTCTTTAGTTTTGAGAAAGTAGATTTTACTGTGGCAGGTAATTTTTTTCCCAATTTGGATGAACTAAAAATACACGCACACAACCCCCTGAACAGCCTCTCCCCTAGTGAGCCTCAGGAGGCTCTATTTTTTCAGCTTGTTTCCCACTTAATAATCTTGGTGCTGATTTGTGACCATTGACATAATCTGGGTGTGAGGTTTAGGTTGGGAACAGCTCTTTCTGGGACTGCTGTTTTGCCTCTTTTCAGTCACAGACAATAGAATCAGAAGTTTGGGGTTATTGTTATGAGGCCAAAGAAGGGGCCCACGGTTTGTGTGGCCCTGTGTTGTCTATTTCGAGAGTGGGACGTCTGAGTCACCACCTAAATTAAACCCAGGTGTTCTCAGCCCAGCACACTGAGAGATGTTGCTGAGAGCCCTAGACAGGAAGACTGACCTCTCAAGACCATCAGGACTGGGTAAAATCTCATGGACACCCTTGAGATAAAGTTCCCAGAGTAGCATCCTCTTGAAAAATAAGTTTTACCCCTTCCTTGCCAAGGTCTGGTTTCATATCCTGGTCCCAGAACCTTCTACTCTGTGATATATGGGGGCAACTCACTTATCTCAATTTCTTTTTTTTGGAGACAGAGTGGCACTATATTGCCCTCTGTAGAGCACTGTGATATCACAGCTCACAGCAACTTCAAACTTTTGGGCTTAACCAGTGGTTCTCAAGCTTCCTAATGCTGCAATGCATTTTCATTGTTAAAAAGGGGTCTCGACCCACAGGTTGAGAACCGCTGGAAGTGATTCTCTTGCCTCAGCCTCCCAAGTAGCCAGGACCACAGGCATCCATCACAACACCCAGCTATTTTTTGTTGTAGTTGTCATTGTTGTTTAGCTGGCCCGGGTAGAATTTGAACTTGCCAGCCCCAGTATATGTGGCCAGCACTTAACCACTGAGCTATAAGCGCTGGACTGCTTATCTCAATTTCATAAGTTGTTAAATGGTTCTTTAATTCACAAATTACAAGATCATTATACAAATGAAAGATGGGGACTATTAAGCACCCCTACACACACACACTAGGCGCTTAGTCGAAGACTCCTGTTGTTATTGGTGTCCATTCTGGATTTGCCCTTATGTTATTTGTGTTTTTTCACCTCAAGCTACACTCTTGGAAGACAAGGACTAATTTATTAACCATTGAAATTCTCGAAGAATAGGAAGATGTGTAGAGAGCTGTCAGTAAATCCTCCTGGGTCCACCCACCAGCGCTGCCACCCTAACCTATCTTGACACACACTCATGGCATCTGTGCTTTCCAGAGCCCCCTCGCATGTGTCACAGTGATGGTCAGTGTGATGAGACAGACATGAAGAAGGAGCAGAAACCTAGAACACAACAGCATATTGCAGCTTAAGGGTCAAAAGCATCAGTGAAGAGGACAGCCTAGGGATGGTAGCATTCGTAGGGAGGTGTCAGAGGTGAGAACTACAGAGACCCCAGTCCAGCTGCCAATATAAGGCCAGCGGGGGAGGAGGCTGCAGAGGTCTGGGTGCAGGTGAGTCTGCAGGTGTTGAAGGGTAAGATCACCCCCCTTTCATTCTTTCAGTATCACGGAGGGCCTACTATGTGCCAGGGACAGGGCCAGGTGCTACAGTGCAATGGAGGGTGAGAATGGTCCAAGGTCCACAAGTAAAGAAAAGCTAAGGATGAGAACCTGTGGAGCTAGGAGTGGGTGCACGATGCCCATGTAAGAGGTGCTCCCAGGAAAGGGAAGGGGAATGGCAGGGACAGCCTCGCTGGGGTCTGAAGGGTGAGCAGAGGAGGAAGAGCCTGAACAGAGAACAAGCATTTTAAAGGCCTGAACATGCTTGACTTGAATGTGGGGATCAAAGCTGACATCAGTGCAGACCTGTTGGACCCACAGTGGGTGCCCTGAGAGGGGTGAGACAGACATAAAGAAGGAGCAGAAGGAGCTCGCAGTTTCTCTGGGTGACAGGCTGGGCATTCTAGTGAGCATCCTTCCCAGGGGTGCCACTTGCTCAGCCCACAGCCAAGAATGGAGGAGGTAAAAGTGAGCAATGTCCCAAGGATGAGGGCAGGGACCCCAGAGCCTAACTTTCTCCTTGACAGGTTCAGAGACAGCTCAGGTTCTGCCTCTTGTCCTGGAACTCTGGGCTCATTCAGGAGGAAGTTGGGCCTTTCATTTGGTTGTCCCCACAGCAGACCATGGGCCAGACTCCGGCAGGCAGCTGATCAGGTTATATTTCAAAGGTTAACTGCATTGCCACACACCTGGCATTCCATCCAGACCAGGGAACACTCAGATTCAGGGTCAGTGTCCGGCAATGGCTAGAAATACCCTTAATAACCTCTGTGACAGTTCTGTCTTGCGGGCCTTGAAACACTACCATCAAAGAGGCCAGTGCCTCCATGGGCCCAGCACAGTGCCTGACAGAGAACAACACACAGCAAGGGGGCTGCACTTGAAAGTGGGGGAGAAGAATACAAGCTTAGGAGTGTGAGCCCTGAGTCCTAAGGTGGAAAGAGAACTAGACATGCAGGTCTGAGCCCCGATGTCATTTGCCCACCGGGAGTGTCTGTGTCATCTGGGAAATAGCTTGTTTTTGTGCTGTCTAGCCAGCTGTCAGTTTCACGTAATGCTCAGCTGACCCACGTTAGATGAACATTTTTAACTGTGGAGCACCGTGAAGAAATGATTTGCTCTATTTGAGGATTTCTCTTCTCTTCTCTTCTCTTCTCTTCTCTTCTCTTCTCTTCTCTTCTTCTTTCCCTTCCCCTTCCCTTTTCCTCTTTTCTTTTCTTTCTTTTCTTTTCCCTTCCCTTCCCTTTTCTTTTCTTCTTTTCTTTTTTGGAGACAGAGTTTCTTTCTGTTGCCCCTGGGTAAAGTGCTTGGCATCATAGCTCACAGCAACCTCAAACTCTTGGGCTCAAGTAATCTTGCCTCAGCCTCCCGAGTAGCTGGAACTACAGGTGCCCATCATAACACCTGGTTAGTTTTTCTATTTTTTAGCAGAGACAGACTCTTGCCTTTGCTCAGGCTGGTCTCAAACTCCTGTGCTCAAGTGATCCACCCCTCTCAGTATATGAGGATTTCTAAATGTCTACTGTTTGTAGCTCTGGATGGTGGTTATTGCCTTCTGTGTAGATGAGTGTTTTCCTCCCATACACACAGCAGTTTTCCTCTGAGAGAGAAGCAGCTATGGGCTGACTCCAGGTACTGATGAGCATCATAGGTAAGGCAGGGGCTGGGTCCATGAAGGGCTCTGCTCCCAACTCTCCTCTGCTTGCACAGATAGAAGAAAGGCCGCAGAAGGCACCTAGAGCGAGGGTGAGGTTTCCTGGGGTCAAAGTCAGAGAGAAACAAGGCACCCTGGAATGCAAGGGCGGGGAGGGCCTTGCCAATCAGATTCAGCAAACATTTGTTCAGTGCCCCAGTATGTACCAGGCACCAGGCCAGGTGACTTAGATACATTAAATTATTTAATCTCCATGACAACCCTGGGGCTTAGGCATCATGTTATCACTGTTTCATAAGTTCTGATGGGTGTGTGGCCAGCCAGAGAGCACATGCCTTTTGCCCCACTTGGCCTCTTTCAATCCTCCCATTGCTTAGGTCCCATCTGAAACATCCCCTTCTCAGAGAGGCCCTCATGTCCTTCCTCTCTCTTGCTTAGTACCTGGATCCTTTTTCTTTTTTCTTCCTTTACAGAATCGCCTTGGCAATCACACACTTAACTTGTATGTTACCTTATTTAATGTCTACCTCTCCAACGAGACTGTAAACCCAAGGAACAGAACCCTACCAATTTTGTCCACTGCTGTTTTGCTGGGAGAAAACACTTACTGAACAAACGATAGGCAAAAAATACAGATATTGAGGACTGAAACATACATTGTGTGATTTTTTTTTCTCTTCTTCTTTTTTTTTCCCATTGCTTTCTATTCTATTCTAGATATGAGACCAGAAATATTTTGGGTGAGATATTTCAATAAGGCCATAGAATTTCTAATGTTCTTTCTTACCCTGAAACTGTTGAGCGTGTAAGGCTCATAGCCTCAACAAATCCCCGGATCCACAGTGAGCTCTTCCCATACCATAACTGACACATACCCAAAGTATTCCAAGTGCTGAAAGAACCCATTGTGACTCTGGAGTAAGCCAATCAAACCTGTTCCTTGGTCCTCTGATACATGCCCAACGTGGCTATTTCTTCCTGGCAGAGAAATGAATTTTGTCGATACGAGCATTCATCTTGAACAGATTTGTGGCTCACACTATGCTGTCAGCATTTTTTTTTTTTTTTTGATAACGAGTCTCACTTTGTTGCCCTTGGTAGAATGTCATGGCTTCATAGTTCACAACAGCCTCAAACTCTTGGGCTTGAGCTCAAGTGAACCTCTTGCCTCAGCCTCCCAAGTAGCTTGGGACTACAGGTGCCTGCCACAACGCCTGGCTATTTTTTTTTAAGAGATGGAGGTCTCCCTCTTGCTCAGGATGGTCTCAAACCCATGAGCTCAGGCAATCCGTCCACCTTGGCCTCGCAGAGTCCTAGGATTACAAGCCTGAGCCACCGCACCTGGCCCTGCTGTCGGTATTTTAACTGCACCATTTCCCTAGTTGAAACGGCTTCTTCCCACTCCCTTCCAGCCCTAATCCTAGGAATTACCAGAGATAAGCAGCCAAAGCTCTCACACTAACACTGGCACCTGGTAGATGCTTAGTAATCGCTGCCTCCCTTCTGTCCCCTCTTGTCAAGGGTGCACCTTGACCCCAAGACATCCCCACCTTGCCCCCCAGAAATGCCCCCCTCTTCTGAATTCTTACACCACTTCCTCCTTCCCCCAGCTACTTTGAACTGAGACATTTTTCCTCTGGCCATTTGGTTCTCCAAGTTTGGACTGTGAGCTCCTTGAGGACAAGGATTCAGGTCTCCCAACACTATTCATTTCAGGCCTGGTTTTGCCTGCAGTAGGTGTTCCATAAGTAAGGACCAGGCCTTAGAACGTCTTAGAATAAGGCATAAAGGATGCAGAACAAACAAGGAAAGAAAGTTGGCATTTAAGTGTCAATCAGCTTTTCTTTCTCTGGTTCTGGACTCAGTTCTGTCTGGGCCTTCACCTCACAGACTGAGCCCTTGACCCCATCACTGTTATCTCCAATCCCCTTCCCAGAGGACAACCTGAGCCTGGGGGCATGATTAGAGTTTTAGAACTAGCGTTGAATCAAAGTGGGAAAATCTGGGTGATGGGGATCAGACTAGGAAAGCAGAATTCCGTCCAAGAGGTGATCATGGGCCATATATGGGGTAGAGGCCAGAAAGCGAGAAGGCAGGCCTGCAGCAAGCTGGACAGAGAGAGGGGGGGAAGGGCTGAAAGGAGGCTGGGCGGGCAGAAACTTGTTTTGCTGGTGTGGACAGCATGTCCTGTTTGGTGGCCGGGAATCAGATGGATACCCACACGAGCCTCCCCAGCTTCCCTGAGCTCAGTGTCGTGCAGACGGGAGAGAACAAGGCTGCAGACAGCAGAGATTCCTTCTTCTGCTTCACTGAGACAGTGGGTGTGCCTTCTCTCTCCCAGCATCCCACATTCTGGGCTCCAGGCTGTGTCCAGGGCCCAGCACCTGGCCCTTAGCCAGCTTGCAAGATTCCATTTCAGTCTGGAGTTAGAAATCTGTCATGCTTGGATATTTTAGTCAAATAGCTTGGGAGCACCCAGAATCCACCAAGGCTGCATCTTGCAAAACTGCCCTCTCTGTACAACGCCAGCCTCAGTCTTCACAGCGAGAGGCTGAGCATAACAAGACCCTTCCAACCAGAAACTGCCTGTTTTCTCCCGCTGGCGTCTGCCCTGTCAGGGCAGATGACGGGCCAAGGACACAGAAACTTATTCTTTCATGCATTTCCACAACTGGAAAACTCTTTAATGAACCCTTTTTGTTTTTCAAATCAGCTATGCAAAGAAGCTGATAACAATTGTTTTAAAAATGCAAAACCAGAATCTCCAATTATGGGAGCAAAGCCTTTGACTTCTGAGTTCCTGCCTCACTGAGGAAATGGATTCGAAATGGCAGGGAGGAAATGAGGAGGCAAACTTTCATGTCTATTTTAGTTTCCCAGTGAAGTCCCGTTTCCTTTCGACTTTGTATAAACAAGGAAAGGACAGTTAGTTCAGTTATTACAGATAACCTATGTCTTTAAAGTAAATGTAGTTTATCTAAGTGGAGCGCTAATAAATGACCGAACTTTTCCAAAATTTCACTCCCCAGCTGATAATAAGAGTAGCAGTAGACACCACTTTACTGAGCAATTACTATGTAAGAGGCACTTTGGCACACACATTAGAAATGTTGTTGACTGGCTATATCCATTTTATCCAGAAATGTAATTCATAAAAATCTACTGCAAAGAAATAAAACCATCGCTATAACACATGTGTGTGTGTACGTCTGTGTTCATATGTGTTACACCATCGTTTATAGTGCAAAGTCTAGAACAAAGTGATAAATGTGGGAGCAAATGAAAAGGATTATATTATTTCCAAGTCGTGAAATATTATGCAGCCATTGAAATCAGAACTTTACCAAGGGACTAGAGGGAGTTCTGGAAAGTATTGTTAAGTGAGAAAGTAGGGTATATAAAGTTGGGTGTAATATGATCTTTTTAAAAAAGACCAACAAATCTTTTATATGATTATGTATATTTATTTAACACATATATACATACCTATGTCTCTATATGCTTTTACTATTGTATTATCATAGAGAAAAACACAGGAAGTCCATTCTAGGCTGTCCACACAGTTACGTGGGCTGTGTCGTGGGCCTGAATTTGGCTAGAAGCCGTGACATGAGTGAGACCGTGTAGAGGAGGAGGGAGAGATAAACAAAAAAGGACAAAAGGCCTCCCCTTTAAGGCACCTCACCAGGGATACAACACAATCACATGGATGTATTTATGTACAATTATGTTAGTTCTGAATAATGAAAATATTAGAAATATAAAAATGCGTTTTTCTCAACGACCTTGTGAAATGTTCTCTTTTCCAATGAATATGTGAGGAAACTCATGATCTGATTCACCAAAGGCTGTCTGATATGTCTAGGCTATCTGATTCCAAAGCCTACATTCTTTTCCTGAAAGTATGATGTATAAGCACGGTGAAAAAGAATCAAATATTGTCCTAAAGTATAATGAAGATTTTAAAAACCCCCGAGACCCAGAGGCACGGCCTTTCAGTTTTGGGAGGTCCTGTGCCCCTGAAGCAATGCATGCTTCTACTGTCACTCTTTCTGAAAAGTGGATAATCTGGGCAGGAAGTAAGGCCAGTCTTTACACTGGAGAAGGGAGGGGAGGGCCCAGTATCTGCCTGGGAGGCTGAAAGTGGTTCCAGTGGTGGGCAGGAGCTGCACCAGCCTGCCAAAACGTGGACAGTGAGCGGGAGTATTCAAACTGGTGTCTATCCTCCAAAGCACTGTCCATCTGGACAGCCATGAAGGAAATTAGGACTGACCCTTTGGACAGATGAAGGCTCTATCTTCCCCTAACCCTTCGAGAGGAAGGCTGTCTCTGAACAACCTGTGGCTGACCTCACAGTGTCTCCTACCACGGCCATAGGACTCCTGCTTTTTGATAAATGGCTGTCTACTTACTGCAGAAAGGGGCTGATTCACCCGAGTTGTCACAGTTCTAGCCTACTTGCTGCAGCAGGCCTCTTCTGAATGACAGAAGGGTTGGGTGGGGTCCTGTCTTTGTCTTGGGAAGAAACTGAGGTGAAACAGGCCCATGCCAGCAACCCATGGAGGTAGCAAGAGGGTTGTGAGATGCTCACGTGGCCATCAAAGGGACTAAGTGTTTCCTTAAGCTGCCCGATGATCACTGATGTGGGAAGATACCGAGCCCCTGCTCTAGAGACTGCAGCAAGGCTACTCCAGGTGCCCCTAGCAGAAGCTGACCACCCATGGAAGAGTCAGCCTCAAAGGACACAGTCAAGTTCACATTCTTTGGGAAATGGCAGCAAGGATTTCCCCAGTGTAGGGGGAGGTAATTCACAGACAACCTTCAGAAATACCTGGAGAAAGGGATCTCAGATAGAGAACCTTGCTCCCAAATTGAGTAGGTGGGGGCTGCTGGGCATTATGATTTGAGGAATGATAGATTCCTTTTACTTTTATTTGTAACCAAGCTGGTAAGGTGGCATATGTCATATCCAAAATACAGCTCTTACCATGTTGCTCCTCTGCTTAAAATCCATCAACAGCTTCCCTTGGGGTGAAACCCAAGCTCTTTACCATAGATCTCAGGCCCTGAGCACTATACAGCAGCCATTTCGAAGTCTTAAAGTTCCTTCCTGGGGTCTCCAGGACTTTCCACATGCTTCTGCTTAGAACACTTCCTAGTCTAGTCACCTGGACAATTCCAGGTCATCCTTAGAGATTGAGCTAAATATATTGCCTCCCTGGGAAGTCTTCCCTTGCTATCCCTTCTCCCAGATTAGTTCAGTCCTCCTGGCTGGTGTTCCTGTAAGCATAGCATTTATTACATTTCATTGATGTGTTTTGTTAAGGGACAGGGATTCTATACTGCTTGTCTCTGTATCCTCAGCGCTTACTATATAGTTAACATTTATTAATGTCCCCCGAATGTCAAGTATATAATTTTACACAAAGGGATCATGTTCGATAATCTTTTTTGCACATGCCATAGGTCTGTGCCCTTGACTATTAGAGGTACCCACCAAAGAGTCCTGATCATGGCCTTCAAGCGCTTTACAATCTAACCCTCCTCAGTTCCATCCTCTTCCCTGGATCTTCATGCCTTTTCATCTACAAAGCCCAGCACAAAATAGTTGAACAAAAAATGCTTATTAAATTGCCAATGTGAAGTGTGTCATGATCTCCCCACATTTATCCCTACTTACATTATCCCATGCCTGTCTCCTGCCCCACCTGGTTAATTCCCTCCTCTTCCCTGAAGTCCCATTGAACCATTATCTCTGTGTGAAGCCATTTTTGTGTCTCCCAGATAGGGTTAGTCCAGCTTCCCTCTCTGGACCACCTGCACCTTCCTCCTTTCTCCTTATGCCTCCTCTGTAAGTCTGCTGTCTGACTCAACTTTGATCATCAATAGTACTGAGACCTTGTCTTCTTCCATTTGTTATCCCCAGCATCTGGTACAGCCTCTGCCACTAACTGATGCTCAGTAAGTATTTGTTGAGTGAATGAATGAATGGATGAGCGAGTGAATGAAGAAAGTTCAAGTTTCACACTTAGAGAACCATCAGGTAAGGCTGCAGGATCAATTGGAATCCATCCCAACCTACTGCCACAGACCTACAGACCCTGTCAGTTGTGATAAGAGTCAGAGAAATCATCCCAGCATGCTGGAGCTAGATAGAAGTCTTTTCTGCACATGATTAAACAGGTCCTAAAAGTGAAGGTCACACAAATTCTGTAACAGTTAGGTTGGCTTAGGTATCAAGACTGATACCCATGCATTTCAAGAGTCATGAGTCATGAAGATTGCACGCTTTCTAGTGCCATATAATGTACTTTTTACTTCTCAACAAAACAATGATAATTCCTTAAAATTGAAGAGCACTTTATAATTTATAAAATCCTAGAAAAAAAGACCTCTGAACCAGCTATTTGTGGTTAAGTCACTTGCCAGAATTGTTCAGCTTTTAAGGGATGAGTTCAGGGCTAGGACTCAAGTTTTCTTCTGGATCCAGTATGCTCTGTAGGATCCCATAGCTGCCTCCAACATTCCAATAAACAGTGGTTAAATATTGATTCTAGGCTCACTCATGGCAAACACTAGCATTTCTAATCAATATCATCATCTCTTACTTCTAAGAATTTCCTGAAGGAGACACAGACCAGACTTGTCGAATCTTTACATAAAAGAGCTGATAAGATCTAAATTAAGCTACAAGAAGGAACCAGAATCTCATGTTTCTGTGTGTGTGTGTATAGCTTGTTAGTGACTCTGCGTGTGAAATACTTGGTGCTTCCAAAGAGCAAGTGTAAACAAAACAAGCAAATCTCCAGGGCAAAGTGTCTGCATAGAATAGGTTCTCAATAAATATTGCCACTGGGGGCAATCCGCCGGTGGGCCTAGGCAGGTGGATTGCTCGAGACCAGCCTGAGCAAGAGCAAGACCCTGTCTCTACTAAAAATAGAAAAATTAGCTGGGCATTGTGGCAGGCACCTGTAGTTCCAACTACTCAGGAGGCCAAGGCAACAGGATCACTTGAGCCCAAGAGTCTGAGGTTGCTGTGAGTTATGACACCATGGCATTCTACCCAGGGCAACAAAGTGAGACTCTGTCTCAAAAGAAAAAAAAATATTGCCAATGAATTGATATGACTGTATTAAAGAATTCTCATATAGTTGGCCAGGCACAGTGGTTCACACCTGTAATTCTAGCACTCAGGGAGGCTGAGGCGGGTGGATAGCCTGAGGTCACAAGTTCGAGACCAGCCTGAGCAAAAGTGAGACACTATCTTTATTAAAAATAGAAAAAACAGAGGCAAGAGGATTGCTTGAGTCCGAGTTTGAGGTTGCTGTGAGCTAAGATGCCACGGCACTCTACCCAAGGTGATAGCTTAAGACTCAGTCTCAAAAAAAAAACAACCAACCAAACAAGAATTCTTATATAGTTCTTTTGCATTTAGCCAGTATTTCCATAAAATGATTGTTTAAAATTTAAATATGTCTTCCAAATAACTGAATCTATTCATGCTTTCATTGAATACTGGAGGCCTAGAGGTACCAGGTGCAGTTTCCCTCATGATACGCCGTGGAATGGGCAGAGAGACAATCCCCCTACATTCATGGAGCATGCATTTTGGGGAAGTAGGAGACGTTGATAATAACCAAATTATATCAGGTGATAGCTGGTATGAAGAAAAATTTGATAAGGAAAGGGGATGGGTAATGCTGGTCATTGGTGGGGTGGGGTGGGGACTTCAATTTCAATCAAGGTGTTCAGGAAGGTGACATTTGAGCAAAGACCTGACAATATGAGGCATGAACTATGAGGCTGTCTTGGAGGGGGGATCTTAACTTTTGAACAAATACTTATTATTTTCTTTATTTATTTATTTTTGAGACAAATTTTGTCACCCTCAGTAGAGTGCTGTGGCATCACAGCTCATAGTAACCTCAAACACTTGGGCTCAAGTGATTCTCTTGCCTCAACCTCCTAAGTAGCTGGGATTACAGGTGCCCACCACAACACCCGGCTATTTTTTTGTTGTAGTTGTCATTGTTGTTTAGCAGGCCGGGCCAGGTTCAAACCCACCAGCCACAGTGTATGTGGCTGGTGCCCTAGCTGCTGAGCTACAGGTGCTGAGCCCACTTATCATTTTAAAAAGAAGTTTTTACTAAATAGCTTGTATGCACTGGGCTTCCTTCTGGAGAGAGGCTATGAGGTAGTCTAATGTTTTCTTGATAATCCAGGCATTTCTGTGACTGTCAATGCTGAACTACAATGTCATGATGTCCATGGAGGTTGGGAAGATTCAAGTGCAGAGGACTATTTGCCTCTCCACTCAATGGCCCCATATTTGTTTTTCTTTTGCATTGATCCTATGGCATCTGCTCACTGTCACACCAGTTGTCACATCTGGTCACACTTTTCATTTGCCCTTTCTTGTATAACATTGGTTGGTAGGATTGTGTCTAGAAGAAAAAGACTTGAACAAAAGCCTAAAATGTAACACATGGGCTTTATGACATCTGTTCTGCCTATTCAGATAGGACTTCGGGTGCCCATGTGCCTTGTTCTTAATTTCTTTCGTGACTGTCTAAATGTCAAAGAATTAAACCCTTCATTTAAACACTATTGCTAATACCTTAATTTCTTTCTTTTTCTTTCAGTACAATTTCCTTTCTGATTTCAGCAGATTATTGTCATAGGAGGCAAATTAACACACAGCTTAGTTCCATGTATGTATGTGGCTGAGACAGACTCAGAATGGAGAAGCCTATGGGAAAAGGTTCCATGGATGTGATTCAAGTGGCTCCCAGGGGTTTGGGGAGGAGACGCAGAAGCACAGGCAACAGAGACTGTCTTTATTTATTTTTTTTTTTGGACCCTCTTGCCTGCAACCTAATAGTGGCACAGAGGGTTGCCGCAAATCTTAGCTTTTATTATTCATATTGGGGAAAGTAGAATGAAAAGTACTTTAACAGAAGTTCATAAAAATGCTATGATAACTCAGAGCATAAATTCAGTGTCATAAATTCCTATACAGAATTTTAGAGGGTTCACAGAAGAGCCGGCATTTAATAGAGCTTTGAAAGATGAATACACTTTCCAGAGGAAAACAAGAGGGAAGTTTCCAGACCACAGGACCAGTAGGAGGAAAGGCCTGGAGGGAGGATAAATGCCTAGTTCTTTGACAAAAAATGAGCAAATAATTTGTATAATTTAACTTTTCTAGTCCTTGGTATCTAGAACCTAGGATACTTTAGGTAATATTCTTACTTAAGGCTCTGTTTTTCTTTTCTTTCTCCAGGTTTATATTTTTACAGCATTCTCATACACCCACAAATCACCAACTACCAAGTCATCATCCAGTGGAGTGGAATTCAGGGTGCACAGAGGGGCAGCGGCAACAAGGCCCTGGGTTGTCAGGGTCTGGACAGAGGCAAGCCTTCTCTGAATGCTAGTGAGTTTGGATTTTAACCCAGAGAACAGTGTTGTAGTGAACTGTAGTTCTGAGAGACACTTCTTGGAGTTACCAAGCAAAAATAAGTCCTTTGGTTGAATATATTTTGGAAACATGCTGGGTTCGATGAGGCTGAACGGTTTTCTTTCCTGTAGGACTTCTGAGAGCACCAGGAGGCAGACTAGGGGAGGGGGACAGAAGCTGCATTCTCCAAACTCCAGTGACTTCCTGAGTGTCTCTCAAGGACACATTGCTGTCGTTCAACAAGGGAATGTCGCCAACTTTCTTTGAGCTGGAGAATAACAGTAACCACAGATGAGCATTTTAGAATGACCCCTGTGGGGGCCATGTGGGGTATGGACAGGAGACTGTCTAGTGCTCATGGTCTCCCGGGTGAGCATCTGTGAGAGGAGGCAAGGCCTGTGCTCAGCCCTGGTGGTAGGGTCAGCGCATGTCTAGATGACCTTTACTCAGAAGACCAGCTTTATTGCAGGCTGGCATGGAATCCTTTCATCTCTGGCCACAGCTGAAGTGCCAGAGTGAAGCAGCTGCTTGGGTTCTCTAGCTCCTGTACCCTGAGAGGTCACCAAGGAACAGATCTTAGAAGAGCCAAAACCAAAGTCTTGTGCCCTCCTGGCAGTGCTGTTCTCAACAGAGGGGAGAGAGAGCAGGGACACAGGAGCCACAGGTCCCATCAGGGCAGGATAGGCTTCTAGAGTCTACCATAGGGTCTAACTCCTTTCTCTGACATTTGGAGAAACAGAGGCCCAAGAAGGGAAGGGAGATAACCTAACTCAGACAGCTAGCCTCATTTTTCAAATAACTACACGTGTTTTAGAGTAGTTTCGCATTATCATCCTTGTTAATTTTTAACCATTTTTTCAAATATTTTAACTTACTGCCTAGTATCCCCCAGTTAGTATTCTTATTCAAGGCCCACTAATTATTTTCCCTGGATTTATAGTTTTTCAGTAACTTAAAAAATCACTTTCTCTTGGCAATGGTGTCTCTAAATTTGCTGCAAACAAACTTATGGTAGAAAGCAAGTTGGATAATGACAGGAAAAAGCCAAGATTCGAATGGTGCCAAAAATATCCCTTACCAAATGGTTTCTTCAATCAATAAATTTCCCCCCATCCCTGATCTGAAAAGTGACCTTCCAAGAAAGGAATCACTAAAGGGAGAAGGCAGCTGCCATCAGAAGTGAAGAGAGAGAGTCCGATGACAACGCAGGGGGTCAGCAGAGGAAACCAGAACCCCAATTCTGCACTAGGTTTGGGTCCCTCTGGGGGTCAGACTCCTGCCGTCTACAGTTCCTTTCAGTTTCTTCACCTGATGGTCAAGGCCTTCATGTGTGGCCCAGGCTATGTCCCCAACCATTTCCTCTTATGTCCCATGCAGACTATGTCCCTAATCATTTCCCCTTATGTCCCATGCAGACTATGTCCCCAACCATTTCCCCTTATGTCCCATGCAGACTATGTCCCCAATCATTTCCCCTATGTCCCATGGGTAACGTCTGTTCCAGCCGGATATTCTTCTTGGTCACCAGCATCTGCAGGCCTCACCCACCCTCTGCCCCTCTAGACTCACTCACTAGGAAGGTCCTTCTGTTGTCCCAGTTACTGTCCTATTCTTTAAGTTCTTGCTTCTTCCCCCACACCTTCCCTACTTTCTGCAACTCAGATTGTTGTACAGTTCCCTTGAATGCTCAGTACTTGATAGGATGTCCAAAATGGGTGGGAATTTACAGGTTATTATCCAACTCCTTTGTTTTACAGGGGAAGAAGTAAAGGCCTGAGACCACACAGCTAACAATGGTAGTCAGATTTACAGGTTCTTGACCTGTGGCCATCTTATGGTATCAAGACAGTTAATACTCTTATATTCATTTGCCACTTAATAAGCATTATAACAACCAGTATTTTCATAACTAGTATATTAGCACCTTGACATTAGTCCTCTTAGCCACTCATTCATTTGTTCATTTTCTCGTTCATTCAGTGATTTATTCAAGCAGCCAACATTTATGAGAGCCTGTTATTTCTATTTTCATAGTGGAGGAATCTGACACTCTGAGAAGTTTCATGACTTCCTCTAATTTACTGAGTTGAGTCTCAGCAGGAAACAGAACTAACCCAGGTGGTTAGTTCCAAGAAGGGACATTTCCTCCAAAGGAGTGGACAGGACTAATGGAAGATAGAAGCGCTGAGGCGCCCAGACATCTGGAGCAGAGAGAGGCAGGGGGAGGACAGTGTTCCCGGAGCCCAGAGAGAAGTACGATGCAACCTGTGGGAGCTACAGGGTCTGAAGTGCAGGGCTGCAGCTAGAGGCCGAGCCAGGGAGGAGAAGAAACCCTGTTCTGGCCCTCAGTCTTTCCAGGGACTCTTTTGGGGCTGAGCCCAATCAGAAGACAGACCACAAGGGACCCCTGGGAAGGCACCTGCAGAGGTCAGCCCCTGAAAGAACAGGTGGACCATGGATCTAGGAGTAGTAGAACTCTGTAGATGGAAGTGGGAGGGCTCGGATGCCACTGTCTTCAGACTCCAAATCCTGTGTTCTTGCTGTGCGCCTTTGTTGGTGCATATCCTTCTGTTCATTCATTCAGTCCATCCTTTGTTCAGGCAATAAATACACTGATCACTGTAGGCCCTGTATATTTGTCTCTTCTCTCTCCCCAACTAATGAGATCCATGACCTTGCCTCTCTAATCTCCGAGTTCCCCTTGGTGCCAGGTATGGTCCTTGATGGTCCCTGATCCATGGTAGACATTCCACCCACTTTGCTGATTGATAAATAGCTCCTCTACATACTACTCTTGACTCATACTGACGGATGCCGCTGCAGAGTTAGCTGTATGCTGGCTCGCGTTCTTGGAGGTGCTGGGAGGACAGGCTGGTGTGCTCAGCACTAAGTCACTGTGTTGTCTTGAAGTGAGAGTGGGGATTATACACGAGGCTCGATGCACCTGACATGCTGAAAATTTGTGCCGCTTCCACAGCACAGAGCTCTGGGGCTGGGACCTGGCTTCCAGAGCACCTGTGCTCTGTTGAAATCTTCCCAGCTCTCAGCTCTCAGTCTGGGCAGCAGAGCCTCAGTTCTGCTTCTTGGAGGGTTGTGGCAGTTTGCCTTTCTCCTTCAGACACTGGCTCCCACCTCCTCTGCACAGGGTGATCGCTGTGGAGGTTTGAACAGCCTTCCCTCATAGGTCCTGCTGGGCCACAGCAAACAGTGATTGTGTGCATAACAGCCCCTGTTTAAACACACTCAGCGAGAATGTCAATAAGAAACCTGAAGCCTTGAAGACTGTAGTCACTGGCACGCGGCTTCTGAGTAGTCGCCAGAGCATATTTCTTTCTTTTTCTGGAAAAGGACAAAAGAATCACCATGGACTGACCTACCACTTGCTTCTGGTTTTGTTCTGTTTTTGATGTGTTCATTTTTTTTTACAATTTTTTTTTTTTTTTTTGAGACAGAGCCTCAAGCTGTCCCACTGGGTAGAGTGCCATGGCATTACAGCTCACAGCAACCTCCAACTCCTGGGCTCAAGCGAGTCTCTTGCCTCTGCCTCCCAAGTAGCTGGGACCACAGGC